>CAVMGG010000788.1:0-85767 GCA_963680895.1 Fragum sueziense
CAGCTTTCAAACTGGACCACCCTAATTTTTTGTCGTTTGGGAAAGGGTTAAAATTGTGCCATGCAATATTCAGAGACAAAAACATGACAAAAACATGACACCCAGTATAACAAAGGGTGAGGAAGAAAGATTGGCCTAATGTAACAACATGACAATTCACACAAAGTTGTTTATCGCGAAAACTCACTCGAAATTCCAATCTCCCTATCTACCAGATAGGCCGCCTAATACGTCCCACTATCCGCGTGCAAGGAGGGGGATTTATACGGACCAATATTGGCGGATTATTTGTTTTTCATTCGGCAGACACTATTGATCCGGGGCTTCAGTTTTATCAAGATTGATGGAGGAATAGGAAGGGTGACAAATATTTCATTGAAATCTATCAAACAGTCAAATTTGATTATCACCCAACATTTCAGAAGATTACTGTTAGATCCCAGAGCCAATTTATTACAACTTTTTTCTCGTTTAACCCTTTAACCTAAACAAATTATTTGTTATTTCCGAAAATTGAAATAAAAATTTGTACTCTGATTGATGTTTTGTATTTGATATATTTGCTTGATATTGAATGAAGAGGACAAATATGTGTTATTTGTATTTATTTGAATGAATGAATTAGATTGGTCATATCGATGTGGAGCACCTAACCATGGATTCCTGTCCTATCTCTCACAAGCACTCAGAGCTCCAGATAAGAGGGGGTGAAGATTTTCTGTTTTATTCCAAATCCAAACCCTATGTTGTGGGTACTCATTTGAATCGTCTCCAGACGATTCTAATGAGTACCCACACCATAGGGTTTGATAAAATTTTAGTGAAATATTTCTCTTTGAAAAGTTATCACCGTCCCCCTCTTATCTGGAGTTCTGAGCACTACCACAACATCCTTCCCGAGCCTCCAGCTACTCTCCCACATAAGAGAACAATTATTCATCCATTGCTAGAAGTCAAAACTCTGAAATTTAAAGCTGTTAGCCACAGCTATGGATCAAAACCAGGACCTAATGATTGTGAGTCTGAAGGGCTATCAACAGTGCTATGGCCGCAGCCTACCGACTGATACCAGTCTTATTTATAGCCTTCAATGACTATATACAGCAATCAACTCTACAGCTTCAGGAGCTTGGCAGCTGGGGATCACAACCAGGACCTACCTAATGATTGTGAGTCTAAAGAGCTATCAACAGTGCTATGGCCGCAGCCTACTGACTGATACTGGGTCTAATTCATAGTCTTCAATGACTATTATACAGCAATCAACTCTACAGCTTAACCCTTTCCCAAACAAGACCTGGTTTTGAAGTCCCTAATTGAATAGGCTTGGGAAAACATTGAGACAAAAGAAACTGCTGATAACCAGTAGTTTCTCCTTTTGTCTGATATTTTCCGTGCTGAATTTTACGCTAATTCTATCTTTAACATCTCTTTTACCATCAGCAGCAGTCTTCAAATTGGACCACCCTAAACTTTTTTCGTTTGGGAAAGGGTTAAGGAGCTTGGCAGCTGGGGATCAAAATCGGGACCGCATGATTGAGAATCTGAAGCTCTATTAACTGCGATATGGCTGTGGCCTTCTGATTGCTGCCCGCCGGATTTATAGCCTCCGTTGACTAAATATAGGCAGTGTTGATAAAATTTTAGTGAAATATTTCTCTTTGAAAAGTTATCACCGTCCCCCTCTTATCTGGAGTTCTGAGCACTACCACAACATCCTTCCCGAGCCTCCAGCTACTCTCCCACATAAGAGAACAATTATTCATCCATTGCTAGAAGTCAAAACTCTGAAATTTAAAGCTGTTAGCCACAGCTATGGATCAAAACCAGGACCTAATGATTGTGAGTCTGAAGGGCTATCAACAGTGCTATGGCCGCAGCCTACCGACTGATACCAGTCTTATTTATAGCCTTCAATGACTATATACAGCAATCAACTCTACAGCTTCAGGAGCTTGGCAGCTGGGGATCACAACCAGGACCTACCTAATGATTGTGAGTCTAAAGAGCTATCACTGACTGATAACCAGTAGTTTCTCCTTTTGTCTGATATTTTCCGTGCTGAATTTTACGCTAATTCTATCTTTAACATCTCTTTTACCATCAGCAGCAGTCTTCAAATTGGACCACCCTAAACTTTTTTCGTTTGGGAAAGGGTTAAGGAGCTTGGCAGCTGGGGATCAAAATCGGGACCGCATGATTGAGAATCTGAAGCTCTATTAACTGTGATATGGCTGTGGCCTTCTGATTGCTGCCCGCCGGATTTATAGCCTCCGTTGACTAAATATAGGCAGTGTTCTCCCAAGAATAATTTGAAGCCGTAGTGGCAAATTATAAGTATTGGTAAACCTTGAATTGTATTGTGTTCATGCATATAATTCTGAGTAAAAACATAATGGGAAAAGAAGAAATTGCTCAATTTGAGCAATTTCTTCTTTTCCCATTATGTTTTTATACAGAATTATTACATTTTATATTGTAAGATTATATGAAGTATCACTTTTTGACATGAAATGCTTAGAAATCCCCCTATTCGGTGACATTTTGAAGGAATTAAGCTGTGGTGTAGTTTTGAAGCTGTAGTGGCATTAAATTGATTTCTATGAAGCTGTAGTGGGGCCGATACAGCTTATTGGGCTGGGGAGAACACTGTAGGGACGGGGGTGGTGCAGTGTTAACGCACTGGACTTGTAACAAACACAGAGGTCGCTGATTCGATCCCCGCCTCTCCAGTCTTTCGAACGAGACTTTTAATTAAAGTCCCGTCTCCATATGACCTTAGCTGTTGAGTGGGACGTAAAACTCCATTCACTCACCCTATTGACTAAATACTGTAATCAAATGTACAGCTCAATGCAGGTGTTTCAATAAACTAAAAATATGTTAAAAAGCCATTTTTGAAGAATGATGAATGCCCAAATGTATAAATAATCTTTTTAGAATGAATCTCTTGAAGGAGATCTTCTGTCAACTTAGTGTGGGGTAACCTGAGAAAGGCAAACACTCAAAAATCCTTTATAACAGTTCATATTTTTCGAGAGTCCCCATATCCTAAATCCCATAATCCTCTGGGACTACCTTGACAATGCTCTGCAAAGGTAAATATTTCGCGGCTTTTCAACGAAAATCTCGTAACTGCAGCTTAAAACAAGCTGCAGTTATGAGGTTTTCATTGAAAAGCGATGATTTGCATGATGTCTCCTGTTTTGCCTGCTGCATTGCAAGGGACATAACTAATGTCATCTTGATCATGGATTAATTCCGCTTTTGCAGACAAAGATCATACTGCATAATGCATGTAGTCTGATCTTAGTCTACACTAAATGTCATTGCACCAGTTTGTCTACATTCACAACACAAATTGACAATGGTGACATATTAGTAGCAAACTTTCATAACGTATAATAGTAATGGTTAGGCATGTTGTTTGACGTGTTATTGCAAAACCGCACAACACTGCTTAACTCCTGACTAAATCTGGAGTTATGAGGTTTTGCAATAACTCTGGGAATCAGCTATTCTAAAGCGGCCCATACACGATCACTATTATTGACAATATTATTGTCAATATTTTGGTATTGACAATAATATTGACTGTGAATGGGCAATATTGAAGGATTGTCAATACTATTGACGAATATCTGCGATCGCTGAAATATTTTCTTCAATATTTTTATTGACGTTATGTAACCCATGGTTGATTGTTCTCTAAATTAATGTTGTCAATAATATTGATCGTGTATGGGTGGCTAGAAAAATATTGTCAATATTATGACTCAATAATATTGTCAATGATATTGATTGTGTATGGGCCACTTTAGTTTAAGTGACAAAATGCATCCTATTTTTTGCCAGTATCAAATTAACGCTACAAGTTTTCTGCCACCAACACCACGAAATATCCCTGTAACTATTAGAGGTCCTTACAAAATACACAAAACTGCCTATCAACCAAACTGCCCAAATGTAAACAAATCCCCTTACTGCTTCCGTCACCATCATTAGTGGAAAACAGGGCTAATCGCAGAAAATTACTACATAATTGATCATGTATTCTATTTAGCCCTAACCAAAGAAAACCTTGAGAACTACAGGTTCTTAGAATATACCGTTACCTTGGAGGGGCAAAATGCAAATGTGCACATTTGCCATTGTCATCATATTGAGCATGACCAATGACAGGAAGTATACTTCTTCATTGATGAGAGACAAAAACTAGAACTGTCGCAAAGCGTACAAATACCCCCCACTAGCCCCTTGTCACTGAAAAAGTGCTGTAGGTCAACCTGTTCTTGACTTAGAACACGGAAACGGATTTTAACCCTTTCGTTTGCAGAATTATTTCCCAGAAATGGCTTTTTCCCTATTTCCAAGCACTTTGTGTATACACATGCATATTAAATAGATTTTACTAGCAGAATACCCATAAACCTATATATCATTGGAAAGGTTATTCAATTTCCTTTAACAATATGATGAGTAACTGATAGAAAATTTGCATCTCATCAAAATCTCGACCTCTAGCCCCATGACCCCTGTCAGGCCCCCTGCCACGACCCCCTACCACCCCACCCCTACGAATTGGGACTGGATTCGGTTTAGGGTTATCGGGATCACTATCAGAGTCACTATTCGAAGTCTCCGAAACATTTCTAATGTTCAAATCACCTTTTTACCGCAAAAAAATCAGGGTAATCGCTGTCATCATTGTCTGGCACTGACATGGTGATTCGCCGGACCTCTTCTGAAGAATATCAAACCCTCCTGACCATTGTTACAGCTCATACAAACCCAAAAATTGCGTTTTTCTTCACATTTTACGAGAACATAACACTATTGCGCAATATTTCAGCATTTATCCGGTGTCATAATAACTTTATTAGTGTAAAAAATGCTTTTAAAAGCCCATGCCCCCTAAACAGTATAAGTGTTCCTGGACCGCGCTTTAAAGCGCTTGCAAACGAAAGGGTTAAACAAAGTCTGATTGTGACCTTGACCTTTGACCTTGGTGACCCAAAAACAATAGGACACCTCCATGGGTCATGAGCAACATTTGTGTAAAGTTTCATGATCCTAGGTCAACCGGTTCTTGACATAAGAGCACGGAAACAGATTTTAAACAAAGTCCGATTGTGACCTTGACCTTTGACCTTGGTGACCCAAAAACAAAAGGGCACCTCCTTGGGTCATGGGCAACATCTGTGTAAAGTTTCATGATCCTAGGTCAACCGGTTCTTGACTTAGAGCACGGAAACAGATTTTAAACAAAGTCCGATTGTGACCTTGACCTTTGACCTTGGTGACCCAAAAACAATAGGGCACCTCCTTGGGTCATGGGCAACATCTGTGTAAAGTTTCATGATCCTAGGTCAATCAGTTCTTGACTTAGAGTACGGAAACGGATTTTAAACAAAGTCCGATTGTGACCTTGACCTTTGACCTTGGTGACCCAAAGACAATAGGGCACCTCCTTGGGTCATGGGCAACATCTGTGTAAAGTTTCATGATCCTAGGTCAACCGGTTCTTGACTTAGAGCACGGCAACAGATTTAAAACAAAGTCCGATTGTGACCTTGACCTTTGACCTTGGTGACCCAAAAACGATAGGGCACCTCCTTGGGTCATGGGCAACAACTGTGTAAAGTTTCATGATCCTAGGTCAACCGGTTCTTGACTTAGAGCACGGAAACGGATTTTAAACAAAGTCCGATTGTGACCTTGACCTTTGACCTTGGTGACCCAAAAACAAAAGGGCACCTCCTTGGGTCATGGGCAACATCTGTGGAAAGTTTCATGATCCTAAGTCAACCGGTTCTTCACCTAGAGCACGGATACGGATTTTAAACAAAGTCCGATGGTGACCTTGTCCTTTGACCTTGGTGACCCAAAAACAATAGGGCACCTCCTTGGGTCATGGGCAACAACTGTGTAAAGTTTCATGATCATAGGTCAAACGGTTGTTGAGTTCGAGCACGGAAACGAAAAAGTCTACGGATGGATGGACGGATGGACAGACAGACAGACATGGTGAAACCAATATACCCCCCCCCCTCTACTTCGTAGGTGGGGGGTATAATTATTGTTATATTTTTACCCCAAAAAATAACTAGGGGCTTGCCAGGAAAATACTCCTTCTGTAGTAGCAGCTGGTACCCAAGACAATGAATGTATGTCTAGGTGTACCAAAAATTTAATGTTACTGTAACATTGACTTGATAAAACAATGACTAAGCAGCTGGAGTTTGAGTTTATTGGGGTTTTACGCTGTTTTCAACTGCCAGGGTCATATCACAGCGGCTGGAGCACCTAACCATGGATTCCTGTTGTTTCTCGAACCAGTACTACCACAACACCCTTACCAAGCCTCCAGCTGCTCGCCCACTTAGGTTAACGATTTCAAACCCATTGGTGAGTGACAATTTTGTCAGAAAGACTAAGCGGCTGGAAGCTGTCTGGCTTATAATTCCATCTTAAAGGGACATTTCATTCCATTTTCAATTTTTTAAAGTATGTCTTGATGCCAAGATTGGTTATTCTAATGAGTATAAATACTATTAGTTTTTTTAAGTTGTTGCCAATAAGCGAGAAACACGCATTTAAAGTTGAGACATAATCGATAAATTGCATATAAATCCAAACTGTTGTCCACAACAATTTGTTCAATTTTAACACAAAAATATAAATTTCTCATAAACAGCGCAATATTTTGGCTTGAAATTTTCAGAATTTTCATAAGGAAATATGCTCTTTCAGATAAAAATAAAAGTGAAATTCATGACAAAAAATTCTGAAATGTCACTTTAAGACTGTATAGTATACTTTGGTAAGGGTTCAAACAAATCACTTCTAGCCAAGAACAATAATTGAGAGCTTATCAGGAAAAGCTCCTTGACAACTACCAGGTGTTACAGTGGAAAACTTTGAGGGGGTAGCACTACCACTACAGATTTCAAATTGTCTTCAAGTGCCCATAACACTTCAATGATCCTTACTTCTAACAGCAACAATTACTCGTCATGTTGACTTACATAATTGTTTGAAACAAACAGCAAATTTGATAGACATTTCGACCATTTTGTCTCAAACTTTTGCTACAATAACTGGAAAGAAAGCAGGCAGTGTAGGCTAAGAACAGACTGCATGTCTGTGCAGGCTGATCTTAGCCTATACTGCCTGTCAAAGTTTTGATCACAACAGGAATATGGCCCAAACAGCGCGAGCAAGATTACAGCAGGTCCAATTTCTAAACTGATTATTATGGCAGGGCACAAAGTTAGTGAAAATTAATTAAGAATTTGTGTAGATTATAGCGCAGAAAATATCGAGAGAAAATATTGTTACCAGCATTTTCTTCTTTTCCCCAAATCTTTTCCCAAATTTTTCTTTCAATATTTTGTATCGAGGTTGGCGAAATCTGACATTGTTTTGGGAAAGGGTAAATCCTACAAGCCTCTCACAATTTCAAACAACCCTGTATGATAAACTGATTTAGATTGCAGATTGTTATTGCTATCCCCTTGCTTTTTGTTATTTTTTTACCGTACTGAATTGTGTTTTGTCTCTTTGAAATCAATTGGGATAAGTAGAAGATGGCGATGTTTATGTATCTCTCCACCATGAATAATGAATGCTTTCTTCTGAACTTTCTGTAAGTTGCAAGTTTATATGTCAAGTTGTGGCAGCGGCCATGCACAGTTTGTAGCCTATAAGACTCTCACTCGAGGGGCCACGGAATTGATCCCCAGCCGCGGCCAAATATCTCTCTTAACAAAATTGTCTCCCATTAATGGTTTAATGATAATCGTTAACCTATGTGGGTGAGCAGCTGGAGGCTTGGTTATAGGGTGTTGTGGTAGTACTGGTATGAGAAACAACAGGAAAACATGGTTAGGTGCTTGCTCCAGCCAATGTGATATGACCATAGAAGTTGACAGAGGTGTTAAACCCCAATCAATCAATATCTCAAGTTTTAGGTTGTAGCTTTCAACAATTTTTCAATCAAATCATGATGACCATTTATAATGTGATTGATCACGGTGGGGATTGTGCATGCTGGGATGGATAACGAATACGGACAAAAATAATCTCGAATCTTGTCAAATATTTTGCAATAACTCCTTTATTTCTTTGTCGATTTTCAAAAGGTCTGTTGCATGTACCCCGCCTTGAAAATCTCTTTCCTCGGATACATGGATTATTTGTGGTATCCTTTTAATTTTTCCAAAAATTGATCCCAACTGACCAGAAAACGAAATGATAACGACTACGGCAAAATAAGCCACACTTCAGGTAGGAAATTGTGCTATAATTTTCTTATTTCTGTGTCAATTTTCAAGCGGTTTGTTGCATGTACCCCGCCTTACTGAGCGCTTTCCTCAGGTGTTTTACTTATTTGAAAACTCCCCATATTTTTTCCAAAAATTGATCCCAACTGACCTGAAAAACCATCAGATTTTTTGTCGTTTTTCTGTTTGGTTAGGATCACATTTCGCAAAAAGTACAAAAAGGTTTCGTGTAAAGCATACATCGGAGGATAGAGCTCAGTAAGGCGGGGTACGTGCAACAAACCGTTTTTGAATTGACGCAGAAATAAGGAAGTTATTGCAAAATGTCTTACCTGAAGCAAGGCAAATTTGTCCGTAGATTTACCCATCCCAGCATGCACAATCCCCACCATGTTGATGTACCTTGTCCCATGGACCACTTTTTATCACCATCTCTTCTTATCCTGAATATTTTACAGTGAATCCCAATATCAAAATTTTAAGACCTTGAATTACTCCAGCAAGGGTCCATGATGGGTCACAGGAGGGTTTTTAGATCATAAGTAAGAACATCCGAAGGTTCAAGACAAGGAATAAATTAACCCTTTCCCAAACTAAAATGTTGAAGGGTGTTTCTATTTGAAATTTCCTGCAGATGATGAAATGGACGTCTCAAAAGAAGAGATTGGTAAATAACATAGCATAGAAAATATTGTGGCAAAAAGAGAAAATGCTGATTATCAGCATTTTCTTCTTTTGCCTCAATACATTCCAAAGCCTTTTCTATTAAGGATGTCAAAACCCAGTCTTGTTTGGGAATTAATAAATTGGACAAATATGGAAGTGCTATAATAAATATACAAAATTAATGAGCATGCAAATTGGTCTTGTCTAGTCAATGACTTGAATACAAAACATTTTGTCTACTCTTTTCCAAGCTGTGACAACTTAATAATATCCGCATCAGCTTGATCGCCACAAAAACTTGTACAAAATACCGTGAATTAAGGCATTCCAACTTATAGAAGTTTGACAAAAAAAATTCAAAACATAATGTAATATCCTAGGCTACATTCGAAAATGCAGTAATGGGGCATCAAAAAGCGTCAATGTGTGAGAATGGATTAAAACATGACAAGACAGCACAATTTTAGACAAGTCCATATTCAAAGATGATGTAAATCACATGCATGGAATTTTTACATTGTGGATAATGAATAAATTGCTTGTCACAATTATTTATGAATTTTCGATGTTTTCCAAAGGCTTTATTTTGAAGGGTGTCAAACCAAGTAGAAAAGCTTTAGCTGTAGCAGACAATTTCTAATGTAACAGACCATTTTGCAGAAGTCAAGTTTACTCTTCATATTGACCAAAGGGAAATAATCCCATCAATCACAGACCATCTAGTGTTACAACAGTTACTGTCCTTGATATAAATTTCATGCCTCTCTGATAGCAGTTTGTTATCGGAAACTCCAGTACTCTTTATCCTCTGTTGAGGATACCAAGTTGAGATAACTTATCAAACTTGCTATTTAACCCTTTACAAACATATCCTTTATGGGCTTATAATAATAGACAATCATACTACAATATGGACCTATCTGCAATTATTTCATGTATTTTATGAATCTTTAAACAATTTTTGAATAAATTACAACAGAGACATAGAATAATAATGTTTATTTTTGTCTCTGATTACAACTACATCTCATATGCAGTATCCCGTCCTAAGATCATATCCATGTAAGGTATGGTGCAGTGGTGATGGTGAAAATGATTATCAGCATTTTGTCTATAAAATTATTTTCCCAAACCCTTTCTATCAGGGATGGCAATTCAAGTCTTGTTTTTGGGGAAGAGTTAACATTCTATATAGCCTTTATTAGTAATTAATCCCAGCCTTTTATACTTTGGTGGGCATTTTTCAACCAATTAACAAATCAATTAAGGAATCAATTAATCATCACAGGGGCTCAACAGCCAATCAATTAAGTCAGAAAAAGAGGGAAATACTACTGAAAATATGCATCATAATTATGTTGTTATTTATAAACATTTTATCTAAACCCTTTCCCTGACACCAAAAATCAGACCAGCCCCAATTCAGATGCTGCAGATGACAAAGTACCGGTATGTAATGCTATTTTAAGAGGATTAAATAACCGACTGCACTATTGTACTATCTCATGACTGCTTTTCATGATTTCCTTCTTGAGCCCTTCTTTTTCCAAGTTTTCTCCGCAGGACATGATCACTAACAGGGTTTATTTCGGAAAGGGTTTTATTACCTCCAATTAAGTTTATCATCCTTGACAAGTTGATTTAGGGAAATTAGTGATTTGGAAGGCAGAAAAGACCATGATCAGACAGCAAGCAGCATATTATACAAAACTTCAGTTTCTGATGTGATTTTTTAAATAAATTAGACAATATGAAGGATTTTTCTGAAGAGAAAAGGCAGCTGGTTATTCATAATAAAGGAAACTGTTCTATTATCCTTTCCCAGAGAATATCTGGCTTTGACATACCCAATTGAAAATGCTTTGGAAAACATTGAGGCAAAAGAAGAAAATGCTGATGACCAGCATTTTCTCCTTTTGACTCAATATTTTCTATGCAAAATTATGCACAAATTATATCTCTATTGACAAGGATTTTACCACCTACACCAGCTTTCAAATTGGAACAGCCTATGTTTTCAGTTTTGGAAAGGGTTTAATAACATGATATGGAGGTCATTATAATAATCCTCATGAAAATCTCATCCCTTAGCTCCTCTTTGACTACAAACATTCAGGCTTTATTTTCAAAATTGAAAGAGGCAGTAATTAATCCAAAGGCTGTAGCAGGAATGGCAGATTAAGGCCCCCCTTGATTCAAAGGCAGACTCTTATTTAACTCTGCCATATTATTTTAAAATAAGTACTTAGCCTAATCATTAAATATAATCTGAAATGTCACAACTATAACATGGATAGGGTGCAGTTAAGGTGTTTTAATATTTAATCAAAGGTATTTTGCCTACTAGTTAAAATCAAATTAAAGGTCTTTTTGATAGGTGTAGAAGCATAAATTTTGTCATAATTGATCAAAGGATGGGTATCTGTCAGAGATCATTTGATCAGATTTTGTGAGCCAGAATTAACCCTTTCCCAAACAAGACCGGGTTTTGACGTCCTCATTAAAAAAAGGCTTTGGAAAACATTGAGACAAAAGAAGAAACTGCTGATAACCAGCAGTTTCTCCTTTTGTCTCAATATTTTCAGTGCCATATTTTACACAAATTCTATCTTTAATAACATCTATTTTGTCATTTTCTACAGTTTTTTTAGTGGATAACCCTAAAATTTTGTTGTTTGTGAGCGAGAATGAAGCAAAATCATGTATCAATCTGGTAATTAGAAATTTATTAAGCAATTTAGTTTGACTTCTGAAGCATATCATGACCTAATGAAATCTTTCATCCCTTATTTCTACCAGTTAGTCATACAGGTGCTCTTTTATGTTAGAGCAGAGCGGGTGAAATGACTTTGCACAGGACAATATTTCATTTATTTTTGTCAAATCCTTTGTTGTGGGTACTTATTGGAATCATCTCAGAGAAAATTTCAATAATTACCCATAACAAGGGTTTGGCATTGAATTACTAGAAAGTCGTTTAACCCTTTCCCAAACGGCAAACTTTTTGAGTGATCCACTTCAAAAACTGCCACAAATGACAAAATGGATGTTATTAAAGATAGGATTTGCGTAAAATATGGCACAGAAAATATTGAGAAACAAGAGGACCATGATGGTCCTAAATCGCTCACCTGAATCAAGATGACAAGAGTGATAATGGCAATTTTGTCAAATTCAAAAGCATGAAACTAAGGACTTTCTGTTTGGAAACAATTAAGAAATAATTTTGTTCCAATCGATCCTGTAAGGTTGGGTATGAATTAGCACAATTGTTGAATTAGTTAATTTTCAACAATTATTTCATGATTTCGCAATATACAACATAGGGCTAATTTTCAAAGCATACTGATCTGTTAGAGATTGATCATTTATGATAGGCTCAATTAACAAGATTTTGTCTGTGATTGATAGAAATTAGTGAAAGATTACCATCTGATAAGCTAAAGCTAATCCCTTATTTGTTTAAATAAGATAAACATGGGGCCAGCCTGAGAGCAACAGATAAGGGAAATAGAAAATTGGCCCAATGGTTGATTTTTAAAGAATTTGCTTATGATTTCTCTAAGTCTGATAAGCCCTTCCTGAAATGAGAGACTCAAAGAACATTCCTGCAAAGTCTGCTTAAAATTGGATCATTGGTTGATTTTTAAAGAATTTTCTTATGATTTCTCCAAGTCTGATAAGCCCCTTTCTCCCAGCCAAGGCCACAATTTTTTACAAATAAAAAGATTTGTGGTCAAATTTTGAAAAGAATGACTCAAGGCACATTCCTGCAAGGTCTGGTTCAAATTGGCCCAATGGTTGATTTTTAAAGAATTTTCTTATGATTTCTCTAAGTCTAATAAGCCCCTTTATCCCTGCCACGGCCATGTTTTATTTTTTTCAAATGTAAAATTTCTGAACAAATTTTGAAAAGAATGACTCAAGGCACATTCCTGCAAGGTCTGGTTCAAATTGGCCCAATGGTTGATTTTTAAAGAATTTTCTTATGATTTCTCTAAGTCTAATAAGCCCCTTTATCCCTGCCACGGCCATGGTTTTTTTTTTTTTTTCAAATGTAAAATTTCTGAACAAATTTTGAAAAGAATGACTTAAGGCACATTCCTGCCAAGTATGGTTCAAATTGGCCCAATGGTTGATTTTTAAAGAATTTTCTTCTGATTTCTCCAAGTCTGATAAGCCCCTTTTTACCTGCCAAGGCCATAATTTTCGACAAATGAAAAAATTTGTGAACAAATTTTGACAAGAATGACTCAAGGCACATTCCTGCAAAGTATGGTTCAAATTGGCCCAATGGTTGATTTTTAAAGAATTTTCTAATGATTTCTTTAAGTCTAATAAGCCCCTTTCTCCCTGCCACGGCCACATTTTTTGACAAATATAAAAATTTGTGAACAAATTTTGAAAAGAGTGACTCAAGGAATATTCCTGTCGAGTTTGGTTCAATTGGGCCCAATGGTTGATTTTTAAAGAATTTTCTTATGATTTCTAGTCTGATAAGCCCCTTTCTGCCTGCCACGCCCACATTTTTTGACAAATCAAAAATTCACGAACAAGTTTTGAAAAGTATCACACAAGGAACATTCCTGCCAAGTTTGGTCAAAATTGGTCCAATGGTTTAGGAGGAGAAGATGTTGAAAGAAATTGTGAACGGACGGACGGACGGACGGACGGACAGATGGACGGACGGACAGACGGACGGACGACGGACAAAAAGCGACCACAATAGCTCACCTTGAGCACTTTGTGCTCAGGTGAGCTAAAAAGGAGAAACTGCTGGTTATCAGCAGTTTCTTCTTTTGTCTCAATGTTTTCCCAAGCCTTTTTCATTAGGGATGTCAAAACCAGGTCTTGTCTGGGAAAGGGTTAACATCTCTTTCAACAGCTATGGTCATTAAAGCCCCGGCTCGGGCACCTAACCGTAGATTCCTGTAATTTCTCTCACCAGTACTACCACAACATCTTTACTGAGTATCCAGCTGTTAACCAAAATAGGTTAAAGACTATCCAACCATTTGTGGGAGTTTATTTGGAATTGAAATAAATCTCTGCAGGTGCCTCTTGCAATACATTTATTTCTTTATATCAGAATTTACAGTAATTTAAACATGCCTTTCCAAAATGCAATATTTCATTTAATATTCACCAAAACCGATGTTGTGGCCACTCATTAGAGAATCATCTCCTCAAAATGATCTAAATGAATACCCACAACATAGGGCTTAGAATTGAGATAACAAAATTGGTTGAGATAACAAAATTGGAATCATTTTACAGCCTCTCATCATTCTGTTACTATGGATGCCAATTCTAAATCAACAACATTATTGACGAGACAAACAACAAAACAATAATGACTTACTTGTTTCTTTTTCTTCTTTTTCGTGCGTACATTTGACTTTGGTTTGTGTCTGGCAGGAGACAGGGAACTGTTTCTTTTGGTTTTGGTAGATGGCGTTTTACAGGTCAACTTGCCTGCTGTGAATTTCTGAAATGAAACGAGATGCGTTTGTGAGACACAAATGCCCCCAAATGGCCAATGTTATTTAGTTTCCAGACTGACAGACAGATGGACAGAGTAAAGTAATATGCCCCCAATTTTTCTATTTGGGCTTAATTAAAAAGTTGTTCTTTTTTAACCCATTACCAGATGGCAAAATGTTATAAAGGTCCAAATCCAAAGACGTTGCAGACGACAATTTTAAGTACATAAAACTAAATATTGTTTTGTCTTTTTGGACAAAAAACATTGTGGTAAATGAAGAAATTGCTTGTCACAAGCAATTTTTTTCATTTTCCACAAAGTTTTCCTAAACCTTTATCTTGTGAGGCTTCAAACAGCCTCATTTTGTGGGAATGAGTGTGAGTCCAACGCACTGCCAACCGCTGCGGCTGCAAGTTCCTGGAGTCACGAGGTTTTAACATTCCAGGCTTCTCCCTAGAATAATTTGAAGCTGTAGTGGAAGTATCGTTGGAAGCTTACAATACAGCGTTTATGTAAATACATGTAATTGTGAATAAAAACATAATGGAAAAGAAGAAATTGCTCATTTTGAGTAATTTCTCCTTTTCCCATGTTTTTATGCATATTTGTTGAACAAAATGCCTTATGTTAATTCATCAGTTTATGACATGAAATAAATCAAATCCCTCTAATCGGTGTCCATTTTGAAGAAATTAAGCTGTGGGGTAGTTTTGAAGCTATTATAGGGGCATTTCACTAATTTACATGAGGCTGTAGTGGGGCCGATACAGCTTATTGGGCTGTGGAGAACACTGCATTCCCAAGCAACTGTCTCTTTTTCTATCAACGCTTCACCATTCTGTTGAAGAATTATGATATTTAGGAAAAGGTTCCCCACAAAATACCAAGGGTAAAAGATTCAAATAAACTGTGTAAAAGTGAGAAGAAAACATAATTAAAGGGTAATAGATGTCTGGTGTATATCAGAGTCTACAAATTATGTCTTCATAAAATAATTTCCTCCTTCTTTTGTTTTTTCTGTGCAGGAAGGAATCATAACAAACTTTTTTACAAACATTTTTAACCCATTACCACATAAAAAGGCTTTCTGATGCCCCACAAAATAGGATTTGGAAATCATTGTGGAAAATGAAGAAAATGCTTAGCAATTTCTTCATTTCCCTCAATGTTTTCTACCTTAAATGACCTTAAAGTATAATTTTTCATTCACTCGAAATTGTCATCTGCAACATCTTTGAATTTAGCTCTGGCTAAAATTTTGCTGCCTGGTACAATTTAGAGGCAATGTCGAAAGGGGAAAGGGTTCAGTAAACAATCAAAGCTGGAGAAAATGATTCAAAAGGTAACCCTCTGTTGACAAAGGTAATTAAATTTGACAACTTTAGCAGTTGAAATATAACACCCCATCTTTACCCTTTCATATACATCTGACATTAGCTATTTTCAAAACTTAATGAGCTTCTGCCATCCCTTTTACTCTTTCCCATATGAACAATATTTTTTATTGCTCCAGTTTGAAAGCTATTGCAAAATGGGTGTCAAGGAAGAAACGTTTGCATTCAGAATTCTCCCTAGCCCAATAAGCTGTATCGGCCCCACTACAGCTTCATGTATATCAGTGAAATACCCCTACAGCATTAAAAGTACCCCACAGCTTAATTTCTTCAAAATGGTCCCCAAATAGAGGAATGTTCAGGTCTTACATGTTAAAAACTGATGAATAAAGCATTTTATACAATAACTCTGCTTAAAAACATTATGGGAAAAGATGAAATTGCTCAAAATGAGCAATTTCTTCTTTTCCCATATTGTTTTTATACACAATTATATGCATAAACACTGCATTGTAAGGTTATATAATATGCCAATACAGCTTCAAATTATTCTGAGGAGCACCCTGACATTATAGCACAGAAAATATTGAGGCACAAGGCAACAACTCCAATTATCAGCAATTTCTTAATTTGACACATTTTTTTCACATTTTTTTATCAGAAATGCAAAATGAATAAACAGCTTCTTCATTTTCCACAATATTTTCTAAAGCCTTTTTGCTTGTAGGGCTTCAAAAATCATCATTGTATGGGAATGGGTTACGACAGAATTAAGCAAATTTCATAATTGGTTAAGGGTTACAGTTATTTATTACTGAATTGGCCTTTGAAATGTTTATGAATTCTATGAATTTTTGATGGATTGCAATATATTATATCATCATAATGGCATTTAGGTAGCAACTCTGATACAAATTGATTGACTGATTGATATTTCTTTATAGACTATTATAGGATTATGTCTGGCTGTTGATTTCATTACCAAGGGTTTATGTATAGGTAAGAGGCGACAGCCTCTTACCTACTTAGCGACATCATGATCATAATTTGCTCTTATTTCATATACCGAGGTGATGAGAAAATGTGACCCAAAACTTGTCATTCACACAACAAAATGTTTCAAATTTATAGTCATCTGTCATTGTCCTTTAGGAATTATTCTTTGAAGCCTGGATTTACCCTTCTCACTAATTAACTATTAATATTAGTACTAAAAACGAATTTGACCACAAAGGAAACACATTTAAAATATTACATGGTTGTCTTTGATAAAATGTACATGTGACTGATATCAAAACCATGAGGAAGATTACAATTTGAAAGAAAATGACTTTGTCAGTCTTAAGTGTTCACTCAAAAGTTGAATAATCTTTAGGAAAATGAAAAATGATAAGAATTACTCTCCATTACATGTTTACATGAATGGGGCTAATATAAACAATGCCAGTACAATATTCTGAATTATCAAATCAAATCTGTCAACAAGACCTGTCAAAAAATAAGAAGCAGGCATTGTGAACTTTTGAAAATTTCCCCAATAAGAGGCAAAATGTCGCTAAATTTTAGAAAGTTTGGTCTATTGGGGTTTTATGCCATTTCCAACTGCTATGGTCATATGGCTGGAGCACCTACCAATGGACTCATGTCATTTCTCATATCAGTACTACCACAACACCCTAACCAGCTACTCTCCCGCATAGGTTAAACATATCAAACCATTGGTGGGTGAAATTTCGTCAGAAATGATATTTGCCGCAGCCGGGTATCAAACCCGGGACCTCTCAAGTGAGAGGCAGATGCACTACCAAAAGCGTTACAAAAGCAATCTTTCCAGCAACATATGGATGGCAGAGAATCACATGACAACATTTTTCATAATTCTAAATAAGTATAGGTATTTGTGACAGATTTGAATATGATTTGAAGCATAGAGGACGACAAAACACTAGATTTGCTGAATGTAGTAGATCTTTTTAACTAAACAGCACCTGATGAAAAAGTTATTGATCATGAATGATGACTGAACAAATCCCTGATATCTTTACATCTCTGCCCGAACGGCGAAAATTTCGACTTTTTCTATTCAAATGCTGCTGCAAAGGACAAAATTGGTATAAATTCATATCAAGTTGTGTAATATCATGACTCAGAAAATATTGAGGCAAAAGGAGAAAATGCTGTTATTATCAGCATTTTCTTCTTTTGCCTCAATGTTTTCCCAAACATTTTCTATTACCAACGTTAAAACAAGGTCTAGTTTGGGAAAGGGTTAACAGAATTGTTGAAGATCTACAATTATTTTAATATTGTTGTTTCACATGATTCCCCGCCGTAAATATGAAGTGGTTAGAAATAAGGGACAAGGTCTGAAAAAGGCAATTTTGTTATCTCAAACAGGATTATAACTGGATTAGTGAACTAATCATCTTTTTGCACAAGTCAACACTTTTCTCTGAATTCCATGGCTCAATTTATAAGACTATCTATGAAACTCAACTTTTTAAAAGCTAGGAGCTTACTTAATTCCCTCTCAATTCTGCTTCCTGGTAAATGCACCAGTACTAAAGCCGAATATGTGTGCACTTTGATCCCTGGTAGCAGAGGTTGTTCTCAGCTTTTCACTGGCCCAGTGAAAAGCTGAGAACAACCTCTGCTACAAGGGATCAAACTTGGAAACTCTTGATTGTGAAGCAGACACACTACCTATTGACTACAAACAGTGTGTGCATCATTCTGTGTACAAGTGCACCATACAATAAGAATTAGTAGCAGTTTTATCTGTGAATAAAATCTCCCCTAGCCTCATCACAAAGCAATAGGAAAACACAAAAGAAACAGACTAACCCTGAGTTGTAGCGATATTGATTCACTCTTTACCAGGCATTGCTACTTTCAAGGTTGTAGTTTTTGTAAGATGATGCACTTTTTATAGGGTTTTCACAGGTGGTAAACAGAGAAACTAGCTCCAAAAAGAGTCAACGGTATTTCGTTTCCTCGTGATATCCGGCCTCTACCGAGGTAGTTGCATAGAGCGAAAATCTGTAAACAAAGGTAGGTCACGAACACATTTTTTCTACAAATATTTCTTTCACAACCAGTTTTTGAAAAATCCGGCGATGCCGTAATATAAAGAAATGGTCGAAGTTTGTTGTGCACGAGAATATATGGTGTTAGTGAGCAGAGTTTGAATACAATCGTTGAAAAACATTTCAAGATCGAACGTAAAAGCTTCTTTACTTTCGATTTTGAAATGTTTTTCAACAATTGTATTAAAACCCTGCTACTAATACCGTATACTCTTGTGTACAAAAAACTTCGACCATTTCTTCATATTACAGCATCGCCGGATTTCTCAAAAACTCGCTTTAAAAGAAATAATTTTAGAAAATCTGTTCGTGACCTACAAATTTTCGCTCTATGCAACTACCTCTTTTTGGAGCTAGTTTCTCTGTTTACCACCCGTGGTTTTGCATCCCTTCAAACAATTATTCTTCAGTTGCATTCAAAACAAAGTTCACTTATCTACTGATACATCCTTCCCTGTATATCCCATTTTAACCCATTACCAAACACTGACTCTTTTTGACTCCTCATAAGAAAATGGCTTTGGAAAACATCGAGGAAAATGAAGAAATTGCTTGTGACAAGCAATTTCTTCATTTCCAAAGATGTTTTCTAACCAAAATGGTAAGATTTTTTAATTTTCATCATCTTGAAATTGTCGTCTGCATCACCTTTCAAATTGGAACGGTCCAAAATTTTGCCGTCTGGTAATGGGTTAAAAATTCTTATTTGTGTACCAATAAGGTTCATTTACCATGATTATTCTGAAAACATTATCAGAATAGTTACAGTTAGTGAATCTTATTGGTATACAAGAGAAATATGCTTCTTTCCCTTATAATTATATCGTCGTTGTAAATGCAAAACCTCGTATCTCGTTTTAGGAAAATTTTAAAGGGGAGGGAAAAAAGTGTAATAACTTTTCCCAAACTGAAATGTTTTACATGAAATTTGGACCTACTGTTCACAAATGATTTATCATAAAATGCTTAACAGTAAAAATATCTCAAAACCTGCAAGAATTGTCTTTGACTGGACACGCAAGTTTGTACTTTGAAAATCACAAGAATCGACATACGAGGTTTTGCATTTACACATACGATATATACTTAGGAAATGCAAAAAGATTTATCAAACATATTTTCACCGTAAAGTCAAAATACATTTCACACAGGGTTAAAAGGCTTAAATACAGGTACACATAATGACTAAGTAGAAAAACTTTTACCCTTCACAAAGATCTCGACACACAAGATAATTTTGATATTCAATATACCTATTTCAGCTATGTTGCCACAGCTGGTGCAACTTACTATGTATTCACTCCAACTAGTCCTATTGCAGAGATGAAGGAAACGAAAAAATACATGTCAAATAAAGACAAGTTTTACTCTAGAAAATATAGCGAGAAAAGAATAAATTGCTTTCTATCAGCAATGTCTTCTTTACTTTCAAACTTTCCAGACCTTTTATTGACAGGGACATCAAAATCAGGTGTGTTTGGGAATCAAAATATTGTTGAAAGTGACATACAAAATTAACCCAACATCTAAAAATGCGCTCAAAGTGAACACCTGGTTCGATCATCACTAATTATTGTGTTGAAAAATTTGATTAAATCATCCCCCATTACTTTCAACCCTAGGCAAATAAATTCTACTTAACGGGGTGGAAAAAGGATGAGAGAGGTATGAAATTAATGGGTAATAAATATCATTAACCCTTTCCCTTGCAAAACCTGGTTTTGACATCCCTGATTGAAAATGCTTGGGAAAAGATTTGAGACAAAAGAAGAAACTGCTGATAACCTTAGTATCATTATTTTCTGAGATTGTTCACAAACCCTTTCTTTATTTACACCCATTTTGTTGTCTTCAGCAGCTCTTTAACCCATTACCAAATGGCAAAATTTTAGACTGGTCCAAATTCAAGGAAGTTGCAGACAACATTTTCAATGCGATGAAATTTTGAAGTTATAAAACATTTTTTGTAGAAAACATTGTGGGAAATGAAGAAATTGCTTGTCACAAGCAATTTCTTCATTTTCCACAATGATTTCCATAGCACTTATGTTGTATGGAGCCAAAAATAGTCATTGTGTGGGAATGGTTTAATATGACCACCCTTAATTTTTGTATGGGAAAGGGTTAGTGGGTAATAACAATAATTATCCCCTGGCTTCCCTTACAGAAACTAGCTAAACCCTTCCAATTCTTAAGTTTCTGCAAATGACTAAATGAATATTGATAAAGATAGGATCTGTGTAGTACAGACAAAATTTCGACACAACGAGAAAATGCTGCTGATCAGCATTTTTTCTTTTAAGCTATTGTTTTATTGTTTAACCGAAGTAAACTTGCGCTCATTATTATCAATATTGCAGACGATTACGTGTTTTTATAAATATTCACAGCGCACGGTCACTTCGGTTTAACAATACCTAGCTTTTCTCTATCAGATATTATGTCAAAACCAAGTATTGTTTGGAAAGGGTCTAAACTATCCCCTATCATGTTAATCATAAAATAAATCTGCTAATGAAGGGAAAATAGAATAAGATCAGCATCGAAATATTGTGCACTGCAGGCCTTAGTAAATATAAAAGACTTTAAAAGTTAAAACCCTTTCCAAAATGGCAAAATTTTAGGGTGGTACAATTTGACAGATGCTGCACAAAATGGGTGTGAGTAAAGATGGAATTATTGCTCAATATTATACAGAAAAGATTGAGGCAAAAGGAGAAAATGCTGATTATGTTTTCCAAAGCATTTTCTGTTAGAGACGTCAAAACCAGGTCTTGTTTTGAAAAGAGTTAACTTGACAATGTAAAGGGTACATTTTTATGAGATAATACAAATTAATCTTTGTCTGCAATCTAAATGCAACCTGAATAATTTGAGTTTGAGTTTATTGGGGTTTTACGCGGTTTTAAACAGTGCTATGGTCATATCGCAGCAGCTGGAGCACCTAACCATGGATTCCTGGTGTCTCTTATACCAGTACTACCACAACACCATAACTGAGCCTCCAGCTGCTCCTCCACATAGGGCCACGATATCAAACCATTGATGGGTGATAATTTTGTCAGAAAGGGTATCTTACCCGCGACCTCTCGAGTGAGAGGCAGATGCGCTTCCAACTGCGCTAAGGCCGCGGTCATGACTAGTTTGGATTGCATCCTTTTCAGGAAAATATCAGATTTTTCTGTGACAAATTTCTGTACTGGTCCAAATTACAAGCTAAATAAATGTTACAGCAGCTTCTCTGCCCTTATGGCTTATTACCAGAAGTAGCTCCTTTTCACTGTAAGTTTCCTATATAATATAACGAGTAATTTTTCGATTTTTGTTACAATGAAACATTTACTCTGCTGTCTGCAACTCCTTTTAACCCATTACTGCATGGTGACACCCTTTGACTCCCTTACAAGAAAACGCTTGGAAAAACATTGTGGAAAATGAAGAAATTGCTTATGAAAAGCAATTTCTTCATTTTTCATAATTCATTCTTTTACTCAAAATGTAAAGATTTTTGAAATTTCACCAACTTGAAATTGTCGTCTGCCAAATTGGAACAGTCCAAAATTTTGTCATCTGGTAATGGCAGCAGCCATAGCGTAGTTGGCAGTTCTCACTTGAGAGGTCCCCAACCACGACAAATTCAATAAACTTTCTGACAAAAATGTCACCAACAAATGGTTTGATATTGTTAACCTATGTGGGCGAGTAGCTGGAGGCTCGATTAGAGTGTTGAGGTTACAGTACTGGAACGAGAAACAACAGGAATTCATGGTTAGATGCTCTAGCTGCAAAGATACAACCATAGCAGTAGAAAACGGCATGAAACCCCAATAATCCAAACCTTTTAATTTGTACCAGTCAGAAATATCATTGCCTGGTATATTGGTGTTGGCTTACAGCACCAATAGTTCATGACTCATACCTGATTCCAAAACATTCCAGCCTAACATAAACAAATATCATTTTTAACATCTGCCATGGAATGGCATATCATAAAGAATCCGAATTAGATCATAGCAAGCTGTAATTTGCATTCAAAACCTTACAGTTACAATTTATTGTTTTGTATGTTCAGATTAAGGTAGGATACTTGTAATGAGATTCGCATGACGTCAGAATTATTCGGGGGGCAGTCGAAAACATTCGGTAATGGAACTTTCCACCGCCAAATGTTTACGACTGTGCCCAAATAGGTTCGGATAGGTAAGGACGCCACTCGAAAAACCCTGACCTTTTATGAATATCAAAATGACCACATTACCAGTATTCTACCTTAAGTCGAAATTGACCCTCCAGTCATACCTGGCAATGTTTGCCTCGATAAAGAGTTCGATCCTAAGTCTTTGGGTCCTTCTGTGTACAAAACATTGATGGAAATGAAGAAATTGCTTGTCACAATAATTTCTTCATTTCCCATGATGTTTTCCAAAGCATTTATCTCACAGGCCATTCAAAAGCATCATTATGTGGGGATGGGTTAACAATCCCCCATTGTGACAGGGCAGAAGGCCTATAGAAACTGTAAAATTTGATGTCACATTATGTTAATGATGTAATATAATCTGATCAAATCCTCCCCCTCCTTCCTATTTCAAAAAGAAGTATAACAATCCTTGCCAATCCATAAAATCATGTACAGATCAGAGCAATAGAGAGAGTGGGAGAAGGCTTTCATAAAGACAAAATTTAATTCATTATAATTCCTGGTCAAAAACGCAAGTTCACATCCACACCACGGCCGGAGCATGTCCAAGAAAAGTAAGTCATAAAAGATACTTTTGGATATGATACAGATATGATGTGGACGCGAAATTGTATGTGATCAGGCCTTCAAACCCTATGATGTGGGTATAGTCTAGGACTAATACCGTCAAACAGCTACTTCCAGTAGCTCTGCGTTATCAGAGGATATCAGAGGTGGTGTCCATAGTCGAGAGGTAGAGCGTCGGCCTAGCGAGTAGGAGGTTGCGAGTTCGATCCCCGGTAGCGGGGGTTGTTCGAGGCTTCTCATTGGCCCACACATTGGGCGCAAGTACTGGTCAGTGTATTTCCAGGAAGCTGAATCGAGAGGGATTAAATAAGTTGAATAAACTTGCTTCCCAATCGATGTAAAATAAAGAAGTTGAAAGGAACTTCTGTAGAACAAACAACACAGAACATTACAAACATTTCCAGTTAACTCGACTTAGTCCATGGAGTGGGTTCAGCTCATTGAATTAAGATGTTGTAGGAAAGAAAATGACTTAAAATGTTTTCCTATACTTCCTTATACAATGTTCGTCATAATCAGATGCTGTTTGGAAAAGGATTAAAAGTTACTGAAGTTTGGAATTGTGAGATAATGGGTAAACCATGGGGCCAGGTAGAATATTTAGAGAGACAATAAGTCCAAAACTATCCTAAGTGGGCTAAGTACAATGTGTATCCATAGGGACTTACAGCAGTTTAGCACAAAGCCCTTGATTTATGATAAAGAGTTTAATCAAGTGAGAAAATTATCTGTTTTCAAAATAACACAGTTTGCCTTCCGACTCAAAATTGAAATTTAAACATCACAAAACTTTTACCCTTAGCAACTGTAGACAAATGACTCTTAACCCATGATCAGACGGTAAGAATTCGGACGATCCAAAGTCAAAGATGTTGCAGAAAACAATTTGAAGACAAGAGAATGAAATTTTACAGTTTTGCTCTTTTTTGGTAGAACAAGAGCTGTCACTGTAAGATGACAATGCCCCCAACACCGCTTTGATTTTAAACAAGAGATGTTTGTAAAACATATATGCCCCCTCAAGGGCCTACATTTGATGTAGGTCAAAGTTCAAGGTCAAGTTAACAAGGTCCAAGGTCATGGTCAAATATGAAAGGTCTTGGTAGGAGGTGTCTATGTGTGAAATATCAAAGCTGTATATGTAAAAGTAAAATGAAACATAGGCCAGGTTAAAGTTTTTAAAAGTAGGCCAAATGCCAAGGTCAAGGTCATGGTCAAATGAGAAAGGTCTTGGTTGGAGGTGTCCATGTATGAAATATCACGGCTGTAGGTGTAAAAGGACATGATATATATGCCTGGTTTCAGTCTTTTTAAAAGTAGGTCAAACTCCAAGGTCAACGTTGCAATATTCAAGGTCATGGTCAAATGTGAAAGGTCTTGGTAGGAGGTGTCTATGTGTGAAATATCAAGGCTGTAGGTGTAATAGGACATAAGTTAAAAGGCTAGGTTAAAGGTTTCTAAAAGTATGTAAAAATCAAAGGTCAAGGTCACACAGACCAAAGTCATGGTCAAATGTGAAAGGTCTTGGTAGGAGGTGTCCATGTGTAAAATATTGAGACTGTATAGGTAACAGGACATGAGATATAGGCCTAGTTTATTTTTTTTAAAAGTAGGTCAAACTCCAAGGTCAAGGTCCAAGGTCATGGTCAAAAGTGAAATATCTTGGTTGGAAGTGACAATGTGTGAAATATCAAGGCTGTATATGTAAAATGACATGAAATATAGGCCAGGTTAATGTATTATTAAAGTAGGTCAAACACCAAGGTCAAGGTCCAAGGTCATGGTCAAATGTGAAAGGTCTTGGTCGTAGGTGTCCATGTGTCAAATATCAAGGCTGTATGTATAAAAGGAATTGATATATCAGCTAGGTTAAAGTTTTTTTAAAGTAGGTCAAAGTCCAAGGTCAATGTCACAAGGTCATGGTCAAACATGAAAGGTCTTGGTAAGATGTGTCCATGTGTGAAATACCAAGGCTGTATGTGTAATAGCACATAAGATATAGGCCCAGTTTGATTTTTTTAAAAGTAGGTCAAACTCCAAGGTCAAGGCCACATGGTCCGAGGTCATAGTCGTATGTGATAGTTCTTGGTCGGAGGTTTCCATGTGTCAAATATCAAGGCTGTATGTGTAAAAGGACATGATATATTGGCCAGGTTAAAGTTTTTTAAAAGTAGGTCAAACTCCAAGGTCAAGGTCACAAAGTCCAAGGTCATGGTCAATTGTGAAAGGTCTTGGTAAGATGTGTCCATGTGTGAAATATCAAGGCTGTATTTGTAAAAGGTCATGAGATATATGCCGGGTTTAATTTTTTTTTAAAGTAGGTCAAACTCCAAGGTCAAGGTCACAAGGTCCAAGGTCATGGTTAAATGTGAACGATGATATTAGGAGGTATCTATGTGCGAGATATCAAGGCTGTATGTGTAAAAGGACATGAGATATAAGCAAGGTTAAGAATTAAGTGTAAAATCAACAAAGGGCAATAACTCCAAGAATTTGATTGGCAGAGTTACGGTTCTTGTGCACTGCACTTCTCCATAATGAGATCTATCCACCTGTAAAGTTTCATGATTGTACTTTACATACTTTTTGAGTTATGCTCCGGACAAGAATCAAGTTATAAAATCAACAAAGGGCAATAACTCAAAAAATTTGATCGGCAGAGTTACGGTTCTTGTGCACTGCACCTCTCCCTAATGAGATCTATCCACCTATGAAGTTTCATGATTCTACCTTTAATACTTTTCGAGTTATGCTCCGGACAAGGTTTGGTCTACGGACAGACCGACCGACCTACGGACCGACCAACCGACCGACCGACCGACCGACCTTCCGACCGACCGACACTTGCAAAACAATATACCCCCATTTTCTTCGAAAGGGGGCATAATTATGGCCAATCTATTTTCAAAGTCAAGGTCATCCAGGGGTCAAGGTCACCAAAGTATGTGCCTACAGAAAGGTTATGTACCAAGGAATGTTGTGGTAAAGTATGAAGCGAATATGTTAAGTAATAAGGAAGTTATGGCCAATGTTAAAGTTTTTGGACGGAATGACGGACAGACGGACGGACGGACAGACAGACAGACAGACAGACAGACGGACGGACGGACAAGTCAAATTTATGATGCATCCCTATCGAGGGCATAAAAAGTTGTGGGAAATGAAGAAATTGCTTGTTACAAGCAATTAATTCCTTCAATTCCCACAATGTTTTCCCGAGCTTTTATCATTTGGAGCATAAAAAGGCGTCAATATGTTGTAATGGGTTATTGTTGAAAATAACTAAAATCTCCCAGTCATGAAACGAGATATATCATTTTTAATCCATAAAGAGCAAGTCTATAATGGGAAGTTCTACAGTGTATTTGACCTTTAACCTCACACTGTATTTAAACTCAAGAGATTTGAAGGAAATTTAAGGCCGCAGTCACATGCATTTCCACGTCCATATCAGGTGTCCGCAAGATAGGGTTAATCCATTCCCATACAATGACGCCTTGTGAAACCTTGGAAAACATTGTGGAAAATGAAAATTTCCCACAATATTTTCTACTCCAAAGACCAAAATAATGTAAAATAACACATTCACTTGAAATTGACTTTGAATTTGGACCATCTAAAATTTTGCCTTCTGGTAATTAATCACAAAGAACAAGTCTATGATGGGAACTATAGCGCATTTGACCTTTTACCTCACACTGTATTTAAACTCAAGAGATTTGAAGGAAAATTTAAGGCAGCAGTCACATGCATTTCCACGTCCATATCAGGTGTCCACAACATAGGGTTTCTGGTTGAAATAGGAGTTTTAGCCCCTACTTAATCACCAAGAACAAGTCTATGATGGGAACTACAGTGTATTTGACCTTTAACCTCATACTGTATGTAAACTCTCAAGAGATTTGAAGGAAATTTACAGGCTTGTAAAAAGATCAGTGGTCTGATAAAGATACTTAATCCTTAACAATACAGATTATCTCTTTTCCCTGTCAAAAATAAACCTGACTTTGACTTTAAAACTATTAAATCCTAGGCCTTTCAAAATGTCAGTACTCCAAGTCTCCAATATGAGGTTTGAAATCCGAATTATTGTCTTAGAATGTCTGAACACACTCGTATATGATCTGGATCAATTATACATGGAACTTTTTATTGGACTAAAACAATGATAAATGGCTGTAAATATGGAACTCCAATTCTGAAATAGTATGTACTTAAGACATTTTCAGTTTCTTCCTGGAACAACTCCTCGACACTGCAATATTTGTCAAGCAAAATAAAACATTAAAGTTTGCCATTGTCAGAGATCAATGGAAATGAAAGGATAATTTGATTGGCGAATCAATACTTTAATTGACAGTAGTGATTACTGATTAGTCATCTTTGTTTTTAATTAGCAATTTCAGCAGGCCTTTTTATGTGTAAGAAAGTCTTAACTCTTTCCCGAACAATAACATTTTGAGGTAGACCAATTCGAAAGATGTTGTAGACGATAAAATTGATACTGATAAAGGTAGCCTTTGTGCACAAGATAGCAGAGAAAACAAGATAGCAGGCAAAAGGAGAAAATGCTGATTATCAGCATTTTCTTCTTTTGTCTCAATGTTTTCTCAAGCCTTCTATTAGGGATGTCAAAAGCAGGTCTTGTTTGGGAATGGGTTAAGGTACTGATAGTCCACCCCTGATGAGATTTACACATCGAAATTTTTTGTGCAATGTTGTAAACATTTGCTATGTATCCGAAACTTTGATGAACTTTTTTGGAACATTCCACGCCAAATGTTTACTATGTCATCAGAACAATTCCGAGGTTGCATGAATCTCATTAAGGGCGGACTATAAATCCACAAGCAAAAATTGACAGTGACATAGTTTTGTGTTTACTGTTTCTAAATCAATAAACTCTTCTCATTTGTACCTTTTACTGTGAATGTGCATGTGATAAATGAACAGGTTGATTAGTTGCAAATGACAAACATAATCATATGTCACTTTCAAATTTGGCTAGTGGAGTTATACCTGTACATGTGCATGTTGAAACATGGCTATGATAATGTTTACAAATGATTTGAGATATTGGAATGAAATCTAGGCATCTCAAGTATGTTAGTGTTCATCAAAGGACTGTTAAATATTTTCAACAATATTGATTTCTCTCTTAACTCTCCAAAGTCCCTGAGATGCCAATACTCAATCTCAAGTCTGTCTGCTGCAAAGTGTTAACCCATTCCCATACAGTGATGCCTTTTAACGCCTTTCAAGATAAATCCTTGGGGAAACATTGTGGAAAATGAAGAAATTGCTTGTTACAAGCAATTTCTTCGTTGTCCACAATGTTGACAGATTTTTAAAATTTCATCAAATTGAAATTGTCGTCTGAAACACCTTTCTAATTGGAATATTCCAAAAATTTGCAGTCTGGTAATGGATTAAATTACCAGACAGCAAATTTTAGACAGGTCCAAATTCAAAGGTGTTACAGAGTGAATGATATAGTGCATTTTTTATCTTTCTGCGTGTCATAAGCTGAATTTCTTCATTTTCCATGTTTTTCATAACAATCATCTTATGGGGCATCATGGGGAAATGGTTTAAAAGGCTTGACAACTTATTTGGTAGAAATTTGAATACTGTTTGTTATCTTTAAAACATTTTTGAGGTTGTTAAACTATTTTTATGGAAAAAAAGTTGACTGTAAAATGAAGCCAGGAGGTATAAATATGGGGTAGCAAAGTGTCAAAACTGCCAACATTGATTACACCTCACATAGTGTAAAATAAGATTATTCAATCCTTTAAAATGGGTTCAAGATCATCTTTTGTGACACAAAATGAATTTAAAAATGTTCAGATGATAAATCAACCTGTCATGTGTGGTATTTTGCTTTTATGTCAAAGTAACACATTTTCTATTGACAAAGCTGCAGATATGGGGGCGTAACGGCAATTCAAAACAAAATTTGTCATTTATTGTCCATTTAACCCTATAATGTTGATACTCATTTAAATCGTCTCATCGAGACGAATGAAATGAGTACCAACAATACAGGGTTTGGACAAGAAATTATAAATTTAGATTGTCATACTCTATAAGCAAGAGTACTCTATCGAGCTTTAAAATTTCTCTTTCAGTGAACAGTGAATCATCCTTATTAAAGTCCCATAAAGACAAATTATTCCTGAAGATAACATTTCTAAGGACTGGTCCATTTTGAATAATCCAACATACCACAATAAGGACATCAACGAAAATTATGATTATCATCTTTTCTCTATTTATCTCCTTTTTTTCTGAGTATTTATTTTCTCAGGCAACATCTATTATGGACGTCAAAGCATTGTCTTTTCGTATAATTTCAAAGGAGATGATGCAAAATTATCTGACACTCACTGAAAATCAAACTTACAAAATTTCATACAAGAAAAGGTTTCAGTGGAAATAATTTTGTACAGTTGTTCACCATAAAAATGTGGGAACCTCTTGTTAAATGTTATGCCCCATGAACATAAATTGTATCCACATTTTACTGTCTTTGAAAACCCCTTTCACTAACTTCTAATGCTACGTTTGAATAAGTAGAAAGCTGAGCTGGGCTTCATTCATATAATTTCATGCTTTGATTTGTCAAATTTACTTTGTAATTTAGCATCCACAACACAAAACAAGCGGATTGATTATTGGTTTTTGGTGTTGTGACTGTTGTGAGGTAATCGTCGAAAAACTTGAACAATTTGTATATTATATTCTGTGTACTAAAGCCAGCGAGGCCGCTGACTAAAAAACCTGCAGGAAAAACTTGGAATATTTTTGTACAAGTATTCCTTATAAAGGACAAACAAATGAAGCAAAGGTTGTGAATCTGATTTAAACCTTTCCCAAACGACAAATATTTAGGATGGTCCAATTTGATAGATGCTGCAGACGACAAAATGGACATTGAAAAAGAAAGGATTTTTGTATAATACAGGTAAGAAAATATTGAGGCAAAAGGAGAAACTGTTGGTTATCAGCAGTTTCTTCTTTTGTTTCAATGTTTTCACAAGCATTTTCTATTAGGGACATCAAAACCAGGTCTTGTTTGGGAAAGGGTTAATTTCATTAACTTCAATTGCAGAATTATAGTTCCATCGAAAGTAGACATTTTAGCAAAGTCAGAATGTCTGAGGGTAAAAGTAAAACTTTGCAGTGGTGAGAGGAGTTTAACCCTTTCCCAAGCGGCAAAATTTCAGGGTGGTCCAAATTGAAAGCTGCACAGACGACAAAATTAGCGCAATCTATGATAGAAGTTGTGCATGTTGTAGCATAGAAAATATTGAGGGAAAAGGAGAAATTGCTGATTATCAGCAATTTCTTCTTTTCTCTCAATGTTTTCTCACATTATCTCTACAAGGGACGTCAAAACCAGGTCATGTTTGGGAAAGGGTTAAAGGAGCCCTATAAATTTCCGTAAGATTAGCTCAAGTTTTTGCCACAATAATAGAGTAGAAAGCAGGCAGTGTGTGCTTAAAGATCAGAGTGCATGTCTGTGCAGGCTGATCTTAGTCTATACCTCCAGCCAAAGCTTTATAGTCACAACAGTAAATTTGACAGGTACAGCATGAAAAGGGTTAAAACTTTGCATTGGTGAAAGGAGTTTAGATAAAGCTCTGTAAAATCCATTAAACTTCTTTTCATGATAGACATACATTTAATGTTGTATATCAAATAACAAATTGAGGGCAAACAACTTGTCTAGCCCATTCTAGTTCACAGTTTCACACAGTCGTATCAGGGTCCCTACACTAGAGCTCTGATAATTCTTCAGATTGTATGAGGTTAAATGCCATTTTCACAGTATTTCAGTCATATCATGCTGGCTGGTGCACCTAACCATGTATTCCTGAAATTTCTCTAACCAGTTACCAGTACTACAATGATACCCTTTCCTAACACAAAGCTGACATGGGTTTATGATTACTCACCAATTGGTTGGAGGATTGGACAAATAGGACGGATATTCCTCTTGACTGAGGATCAAACTCCCATTGAACTCTATGATTGAAAGCCTGACAAGCTACTAACACTTCAAGTTGTAAAAGTCATTTTGTTGTATAGAACGCTCTTATTTAACAGCAACTATTTTTCTATTTTTTTTGTTTTTGTTTTGTTTTTTAGAAAACATTTTGTAGAAGACATTGTGGGAAATGAAGAAATTGCTTGTCACAAGCAATTTCTTCCTTTCTCACAATGTTTTCCCAATCCTCTACCTTGTGGAGCCTAAACAAGTCTAAAACTTCATTGGAAAAGGGTTTAAAATTTATCATTAAAAGTAGACTCTTGTTATCTCAAGTTAATCTTTCTCAAATAACTGTTTATCTTGAAGTGAAATTCTTGTCCCATCTAACATGCAATTTTCTTCATGTCCATCCTTTACACAGAATCATTTAATTCTTTAAAACGATTGAATGGTCATAATTTTTCAAAAAGCAATGAATGTGCTAAAAATATATTTAGTTTACTGTAATGTTTTGATAAACCGTCAGTGTTGCTATAAAATCACGTAACTATACAGCTTGAATCAAGTCTTAGTTACAAGATTTTATAACAATGTTTGCTGAAATAGTATTGTTTGTCCGAAATTACTTCGTGGTTAACTGGATAAAATTGTTCGCTATTGTGCTAAACATTGAATTTGAAATATTTGGTAGGATATATTCTTTCATTAACTACCATGAAAAGCTACATAGTACATTCATTATTTACCGTAGTTTAATGCCTGTTAACCCTTTCTCAAACTAGACCAGGTTTTCATGTCTCTATTAGAAATGGCTTGGGAAAAGAAGAAACTAATGATAACCAGCAGTTTCTCTTTTTGTCTCAATATTTTGTCTCAATATAAAGTTATATTTTACACAAATACTGCCTTTTATCAACATCAATTTTGACATCTGCAGCCACTTTCTACATGGAATAGTCCAATTTTTTGTCGTTTGGAAATGAATTAAAAGGATAATCTACAACTTGTTGAAATATTAATGAGCGGATTAATGTATCACAAGTCAAAAGCTCCCTACACAATCATACTTATTGACACACAATGAAAATAATTAAGAGCATGGAAAAAATGCAGATTTCTATCAAATATCTTGTATTGCCCGCTATTGATATTCTATGTTATTGGAGTTCTACATTCTATACCCTACATGTTCTTTGTCAATGCAAAGGGCAAATGGGACAAATATACATTAGAAATAACCCATTACAACACAGTGACGCCTATTGATGCTCTATAACAGAATGGCTTTGGAAAACACTGTGGAAAGTGAAGAAATTGCTTGTGTCAAGCAATTTCTTATCTTCCCACATTGTTTTCTATCCCAAAAGACCAAAATATTCTAGATTTCATTGATTTTAAAATGTCGTCTGCATCATCTTTGAATTTAGACCAGTCTAAAAACTTGCCATCTGGTAAATGTTTTGTTTGGATTTACCCTTCACGAGATGATGACATTCTGAAGTCCTCTCAGGGGAGTGAATAAGATATATTTTGCTTGCTTTTTTAGCCCAAAATAGGCTAATTGCGCCTCTAAACTTTCCAAATTAGGCCAGACTCCTTTCCCCTGAATGGCTAGGAAAATTAAACCCCTGCCTCTGAATCAGACTTGTATCAGGAATTGCATCTTCGCTAGCCAAGGTTGAACCCACCTACGTTTGTATTCACCCTTGGCGGATTTAGTCCGATTTTCTTGAAATTGCAAAGCGCCGCCTAGCGGTTGTTCTGCTGGTTGTTTACGTCCATTATTGATGACGCCATTAACGCGCGTTGTCTTTCACGTCATACGTCAATCGGATTATGTAAAAGTTAGCTGCTTTTTTGTTCGAATTGTCGAAAGTATAATAATTCGTCGATTAAAAATAGGGAATTCCTGTCTATTGCAGTGAATTTCTTAGGAAAAATCGCCCATCTTAGCGTTTTTGAGTTGCAAATTCAATGCTTTTTCCCGCCCGTTGTCATGAATTGGTTACTCATAACAAATGTATCAGTCGACAATCTGATTGGTTCCAGCGAGACCTCGCTGGAACCAATGAAAACGCTTTCCAGGAGACCAAGAAAATCGGACTAAATACGCCAAGGGTGAATACAGAAACGACGTTACGTCGTAGATGTCACCCTTGGCTTGCGAAGATGCAGGAATTGATATTAGATCAACTCCAACTCTTTCCCCAATTGATTAAAGGCTAGATACTGGTCAAGAATTTTTTAAGACAACGAAGTAACAGGTACTGTTATAAGGAATTGTCTCATCAAGAAAATTCAAATAAGTACCCACAACATACTAGGTTTGGAATTGATTGGATTGGATTGTATGGAGTTTTACGTCCCACTCAACAGCTAAGGTCATATGGAGACGGGACCTCGGTTTAAAGTCTCGTCCGAAAGACAGGAGAAACTGCTGGTTATCAGCAGTTTCTTCTTTTGTTTCAATATTTTCACAAGCCTTTTCTAATAGGGATGTCAAAACCAGGTCTTGTTTGGGAATGGGTTAAAATAAAGGAAGCTGCTAATAATCTATTAGCAGTTGCCTCTTTATGTGGTCTACTTGTAAAATGATTATTAAACCAACCCATGATTTGTTAACTTTTACATGTATCAACAAACAACAGCCATGCAGAGCTCCAGATAAGATGGGCATCATGCGTATTTGCGTAAAATACGCATTGATTTGGTCTGAATACGCATTAACTTTTTTAAAAATGCGTACAGATACGCATCCAAAATAATGAAAACGCATTTGATAATTTTCGGATAGCGTATCAACGTCGGGAAAACTTACACACTAGGAAATTCCAACGATTAACACAAACTTTTTGGTCACTAAAATTACGTCAGTCAGCTTTCCGATATCTATTACGACTTTAATCAGCCAATCACAACCTGGAGTAATTGGGGAATACCAATTACGTCACCACTCTGACCAGCCGAACGACAATCGGCTAGTTCCGTAGATCTACCGAATGATGCCGAGTGTTGCATTCCTTCGAATTTCAATCAATCGGTTATCTCCGTGAAAGCAATTACCCGATTTTAATTGGATGATAAATAACAGACCATTACATCAATCCGTTAATCGGAAACGACAACTCGAAGTAGGGGTGACTATCGAGGCCAAAATCCACTATCGCGATAGTATTGGTATCGCAGAAACCACTATCGTGATAGTATTGATATCGCCAGTTACTATTGCGATACTATTGCGATACTATTGCCTAAAGAACAAAAGACGGTATTGTTTCCCATTTACAGACTTCTGTGCCGAAATCTGAAGCTGTAAACTACACTGGTGAATCCTTGGTACTCCCGAGATATAAACCACTTAAATTTAGTGTACATACATATTGTGGGTTTTGAAAACAATGTGGAAAAAGTAAGAATTATATGCAGACGCTGGAGTCGCCATGTTGCCAGGGACAACGACTTTGTTTCATCCGAAATTATTTGGATCCATAAATGGGTCTCAAAATTCTAAAACAAACAAAAATAAAAAAAAAGAAGAAAAAAAACAAGTACGGAAAAATGCGGAAATGATCAGACAAAATTAGTTATTTTTTGTTGCTGTCCTATTAAGGAAAGTATTTTGAATAGTGTCCGAAAATTCGAGTTTATTTTCAGCATGTCGGAAAACTTTGAAGAAGAAAGAGATCTGATATGATCGTGAAATGGTTCCAAGGTCTAATAAATTGCTACATTCAATTGTTCAATATTGCATAGATCACATTATGCGATCTTGTTTACTATGGAAAAAAAAAAACAAACAACAAAAACATTTGACAGAGGAGTTCGTGTTTTTAACTTTTGCTACAAATTCATCTTGGGAATCACTTTGGCCGCCGCTAAAATGAAAGGGATTCGTAGCCTACCAAAAATCTTAACAGACAAGCGAACAAAACCAAAACAACTATCAAATATTTGTTTTGAAGTTTCCCGAGATCAAAGCTTACTGAAAATTCTATCTGATATATTTTCCGTAGATTGAAAAAAACGAGTGCTTTTGACTAGATTTAATTTTAACGGGTATTGATAACTAGAAGACCTGAAGGTCTTGAGTCGCTCCACAGGCCTGAATTTCATGAAATATTTAATCCAAGTTTTGATTAGATTGTTCAATGTTTGTGTTTCATAGAGCAAAAAGAAAGTTACACAACTAGATTGTTCAAAATGTGTGGTTCTTCAAGCAAAGAAAGTAAAACTATATGTTTGCCATTTGAGAAAGGGTAAAAAGAAATGGGGGAACATTCCAGCTTAGGATGACACAAGCAATTAAAATTTTCCTTCTTCCAAACAGATCTGAATTAACAGACCATTTATTACTCCAAAATATTTCATATTTCTAAAAATAGATTTTGAGCTAAAAATAGATTTGGGGAAATACCCTATTCTGAAATTAATGCAATTAATCAAACCTGAATTTCTTGTAATATCAAGTCCAAGTTTTGATTAGATTTGTCAATACTTGTTGCTCTTAAAGCAATTACAAAGTAACTAGAAAGCTGAAAATACATTCATATAAGATCTATTGATTACCAAGCTTTGTCTTTGTTAGAGCGAGTTTGGCTGTTAGAGTGTAAACAAAGTCACAACTAGCAATTTTGTCAAATTGAAAGGCATATAACTGAGGATTTTATATTTCTATCTAGCTAAGAATCACACTAAAGCAAGATTTAACTTCACCTACATCTTGTTCAAGTTTTGACCTGATTTTTCAATATTTGTGGTTTTAAAGAGTGTAAAATCAAAGTTGATGACAGCAATTTGGTCAAATTCAAGGGCAGTTAAATAATGATTTAAGTTTCCTATGAAGCTGAAAATTACACCAATGCAAGATCTTATGGCCAGTAAGATAATGTGAAAGTTTCGTGTTGATTGGTGGATATTTATAGTTGTTTGAGGAAAAATAAGGTTAAAAATGGTAATTTTGCCAATTTCAAGGGCACATAACTCAAGAAGTAATACTCAGATCAAGCTGAAAATTGCACTCGGGCAAGATCTTATCAGCACCAACATTCTGACCAAGTTTTGTCTTGATTGATCAATATTTGTAGTGGCTAGAGTGAAAACAAAGTCAAAACAGCCATTTTTAAATTCAAGGGCAGATAACTCCAGACTTTCTGGGCCAATCAGAATTAATTGAAGGAATCTGATAGAGGACCACCTAAGGATCATTCCTGTGAAGTTTTATTGAAATCCATCCAGTAGTTTCTGAGGAGAAGATTTTTAAAGAAAAAGTTGACGACCGGACGGACGGACGGACGCACGGACGGACGCACGCACGACGGACACAGCGCCATGACAATAGCCCGCTGGCCTGAAGGCCAGTGGAGCTAAAAATAGGCCTACCATGTCATAATAAATCCATGTGTAACATTACTTATCCAATTAATTGTTTGCAATGTTTGGGAAAGATTTTTAAACTGTCAAAATCAACAGCCCAAATGATTTACGTAGAGTTGAAAATCGATATGGTTTAACTAGGCTACAAATATTGGGTAGTTAATGTTTCCTAATATAGCCAAAATAGCGGCGCTTTTGATGCGTTTGAGAACCGCGCGGCGACCTTCACTCGTGTACTTAGAAGTCGGCCGACACAAACGTCACGTGTAAAGTCACGTGTGTGTTTAATCATTTACATATCAATCAATCTTTCGGGTACAGTTCGGGGGCGGGGCTAACGGTTTCATTAGACATTATTGGGTTTGATGTGGTTCAATTACCTGTCAATCAATTAGGAAAACTGCTTTGCATCACCAATAACTTAATGAAAGCGACGTAATAACGGGTCCTCGTAACAACAGCTTATTATCACTACAGTTACAACATCGATAAGACCGAAAATTAATGGAAGCTTGTTGTTGGAATATTAAAATGAGTTCGGAATTTATTATTTCTTTCGCAAAGAAAGAAGGTAGATTATATCAGAGTTTCATTTTTGTACACAAATACCATCGAATATCCGGTTAAAGCTTCTTTTGTTCCGAGTCATGTATTTATGTTATTTATTGAATCGACGCTAAGCATATGTATACAATCGTAAGGGACCGCAATTGCAATGCACGACTGGATTAATCGGGACAAAATGGGAATTGTCAAAGTATGAAACTTATCTGAACAAGTCATACTCACGATGAAATGAAATGTAATAGAATAGATTTAGTGTTTAGCAAATTTAAATAGCCTGTTCTGTGATGATTTGCGGGCTCATGTTACGATTTTTTAAAGTTAGTTTGTATTTTTAATTCAAAATATTTTCATCTTGTGACCCTGTTGTTCAACTATCGAAACTATAGATATTTGAAGTCACTATCGCCGATAGTTATCGATTTTTGACATGACCATCGATATAGTACTATCGGCTTGCTCGCCATCGCGATATATCGATAGTCCGATGTATCGTTACACTCCTAACTCGAAGGTGTTTGTTTTCTTTTTTAATCGGCAAACAAGTAAATCCACTCCTGAGCAGACTTTAGGCGATTTTGGTCGATATTATTTCTGAAGTGGCCCTAAAGGCAAAGAAACCCCACGATGGTAATCTTGCCCAGAAAAAAACTCGGTGGTCAGAAACATACCGCGGTTAGATGTCCAGTCCTTGAACCCAAAAATGAAAGTGGGCCGTTCCAGTCGGGTATTCCCGTTTATTTGAGTCCTTTCCCGAATAAGAAGGTAAATACGCCTTGCCCCAAAAAGATATCTGGAGTTACGCATTGGAAAAAAATCTGAGGGGTAAATACGCATTGCCTCAAAAAATTATCTGGAGCTCTGGCCATGGTACAGGGACAATTACAGAATCTTTATGAGATGTGTTTGTGAAACACTTAAAACACAAATAATGCCCGTGAAATGACCAATGTTAAGTTTTCCGACAGGCCGATGGATGGACAGATCTTTCAAAATGGGGGCATAATAATAGCAAGATGGACATCAGCAGAGTCCATCCTTGTCCCTTATCCCAATTACCAGATATTGGTATTGATACATTCCAATTGTACAGGCTCGATAGCCGAGTGGTGAGAGCACTCGACTTGTAACCCGGAGGACCCGGGTTCGAGTCCCACCAGGGGAGGTGTGTCCTTGGGCAAGACACTTAATTGTCAATGCCCCAATCTACCCAGCTGTATAAATGGGTAGCAGTGAGATACTTGTAAAAGTGCCTCTCTTCTCGAAGGTGTTACTGTAGATGTTTGTAAATATGGTGGTGGGTTAATGTATCTGCAGTAACCGTTGATAGGATTTATATTCGGTGTAGGGTCTTATATATGTAATTAAAATGTGGTGTAGGGTTTGATATGTTGTACCTACTAGAGATTTCTAGGGTTTGTCATTATTGGCGGTAAAGAATAAAGAATAGAATAGATAGCAAAAGTTTGGACTGTTCCAATTTGGAAGGTGTTTTCACCCCCAGATTTAAAAGTCAGTGGGAACCCTGCATTGTTGACAATGAAGAAATTGCTGGTAAATAGCAATTTCTTCATTTTCCACAATGTTTTCCAAAGCCTATATCTTTTGGGGAGTCAAAAGAGTCAGTAGATCTATGTTTGGGAAAGGGGAAAAGGGATATTTATCAATAGATCCATAAAATCTTGATCAATGTTTGTTTGAGCAATCTATTGGTATATGATGCCTCCTTCACTGTTAGCAAAATCTTCTGTACATGCTTGATGCAGTTCTAATTCTTTTGTTTTGGAAAATATAACATCTAAACTCATTACCAAACAGCTAAATTTTAGACAGGGTCTGAATTCAAAGATGTCAAAAATTTCAAGTAAATGAAATTATCCATTTTATGGGGTTGTCTTTCTATGTAGATCTATAAAACATAGTGGGAAATGAAGAAATTGCTACAAAAAAAACACACCAAAGAACGTAAAATGTAATGCATTTGATATTGTCGTCTGCAGCATCTTTGAATTTGGACCACCAAAGTGTGTCATTTGGGAAAGGGTTTAACCCATTACTGCACAGTGATGCAATGCATATTCTAACACTCTTTAACACAATGGCTTTGGAAAACATTGTGGAAAATGAAGAAATTGCTTCTGACAAGTAATTTCATCATTTCCCCACACTGTTTACTACTCCAAAACATCAAAGCAGTAACATGTAATGCAATTGATATTGTCGTCTGCAACATCTTTGAATTTGAGCCACCATAAAGTGTGTCGTTTGGGAAAGGGTTTAAGACATTTGTCTTCTAAAGGCCTACCTCAAGATCGTCAATGGACTTGAAACTGACAATAGCGAACCCATCAATTATATCTTCTTCGTAAGTCCCAGGACTATTCTTCTTCTTTCTGGGCTTAGATCGGCCCCTGTCCTTGACCCCTCGGGTCGGGGAAATGTCCTCACCCCCTTGCTCGGGCTCCGTGTCGCTCTCCTCCACGGGCACTCTATGGGCCCGCTCCCGACGATGTTTCCGGTGAGCGAGCCGAGGTTTGGGTTCAGCCTCCATTGAATTAGCACTTCAACAGGCCCCAAACTCGAGATCTGAAAAGCACATTCGATAATCCAATCAATGAGGAATTGGTGTGTTACATCCAAATGAGAATCTAAACAACACAAATGCACTAAAACAACGCACAAAGTTAAGGAGTAAGAGCCCAGAAAGTCCACACTAGGTTCAAATGGCGGACAATACAATAGGACCGAATCACAATCGATAACCACTTAGCTTCGTGCGCACGCACTTGTCGTTGCGAAATAGTTCCGATAAAATAAAATTCTGTCATTGTAAAAGATATCAAAATAAACTTGATAAATAATGATATGAACATGTCTTACTTGAATTTAGATTTCTCTAACGGTAGATGAGAGAATTAACCCTTCAAAGTGTGATATTTGAAGATGAATAAGATTTGCATCTGAATTTTGGCGGATGAATTCATGAAAAGTTAAAAGGAAAGTAGATCAAAGGGACACCGCCGAAATCGGGTGTTACCAATTATCTGGTTTAATCAACCGTGACTGATCGTTTATTATCACTCAGATTTTAATGAAGACAGTGATATATGCAACTCGTGTATTGTTTCATGGTATATTGCCTCGACAGTAGGTGTCTATCACCCGAGTTCTTTGTTACAGATATATTACGATTTATGATAAGGATTTTTTGCTATTAAAGAGGGCTTGATCAATGAATGCTTAACGCACTGGTCAGATTTTCTTTCGTTGTTCGCTTTTAAATCTGCCCTTTTTCTTGTCGGTATTTTCCATTCTGTTTGTAGGCCCTATCTTTTTTACATTTTTCTGTATAATAAAGTTCTCTATTTTTTTACTCATTTATTATGAAGTCTATGGTTCACTATTGAGAAATAGCATTGCATTTGACATTTTTTCCCCATAATTACATGGCATTTGGCTTCTTTTATACATTTGTTGACCGTGAGTTTTATGCGATGGTTTGATTTTTGCAAATGACTCCCACGCCAAAAGTTCACCATAGGCCTATATTGCATTAACCCGAAGTTCGGAGACATCATTTTAACCCTTTTCAAAGAAGGTTATTGTAAGAAAAAAGTTGTTGATTATGAAAAGGTCAAGGACGTTGCGGAAAATGGAACATATTTGATTTGCGCACAAACAAATAATGCTAAAATTTATTCGATTCAAAACCATTCACACAAAAAATTTAGCCAGTAATTTATCTTAGAAACGTTAGAAAACATTGTGAACACGCACTAATTACCAGAAAAGGACATAATTTTCCTTTCCTACAATGTTTCCAAAATGTGGCAAATTGTCCAAACGATAGTTCGGTGGGCGACAGCGACACAGTAGTTTTAGCACTTTTAGCCCATTACCACAAAGTGACTCTTTTTGACTCCCCACAAGATAATGGCTGTGGAAAACATTGTGAAAAATGAAGAAATTGCTTGTGACAAGCAATTTCTCCATTTCCCATAATGTTTTTAACCCCAAAAGACGTACAATTTCAAAATTTCATCATATCTAAAATATCGTCTGCAACTTCTTTGAATTTGGACCAACCCAAAATTTTGTCGTTTGGTAATGGGTGAGTGACGCGACTTAAAAAAATCTTACCCAAATGGCAACAATTTAGACTGTTATGCCTACGTGTAACAAATGATAATAATGATAATACAATAAAGTATTGAGTCAAAAGGAGAAAATGCTGATTATCACGATCACCATTTTCTTCTTTTGTCCCAATGTTTCCCAAAGCCTTTTCTATTTGGGATGTCTAAACCCGATCTTGTAGGGTCTAATGTTTGGGAGAGGGTTAACAATTTTCAAAACGACAGACACTTAGACTAGTCTCGGTGGAAGGCTGGTGTAAACAACAAAACAAATTGTTAAAGTGATATGAAAGAGCAAGTTTTCTTATGAAAATTCTGAAAAATTCAGGCCAAAATATTGAACCGTTTACGAGAATATACATTTTTGTGCTAAAATTAAACAAATTGTTGTGGACAACAGTTCAGATTTATATAGAAAATGTCGTTTCTGTCTCCACTTTAAATGCGTATATTTTGCTTATAAATAACAAATTCAAAGAACTGATAGCATTTCTACGCATTAGAATAAACGACATTTGCATCAAGACATACTTTTAAAAAATGAAATAAACGTGAAATGTCACTTTAATGAAAGCAGAAAGTCTCGGAGAAAATACGAAAATGCTCATCCTCGTAATCTTTTGTCCTTTTCCGTCAGCGGTTTTTAACATACCTACAAGGTTGACTCGTCATTTGAAATGGTGACTTGTCTGAGAAAAGATTATCTCGGACGATAAAAAATGATGATGAAAGAGAAAGGAATTTTGTGTAATATAGTCAGGAAATATTGAGGCAAAAGGAGAAAATGCTGATCATCAGCATTTTCTTCTTTCGTCTCAATGTTTTCCAAAACATTTTCTACTATAGACGCAAAAATCAGGTCACATTTTGAACAGGATTAAATCGATTAAGGTCTCATTGTGAATAGCTCTTACTCAAAATTGCAACTGTTATAGCATAATTCACAAGATTGATATAAAAGATATAAGGATTATAGATGACCATTTAACAACATACTTAGATACTACACGGTTGAAAATTTTGTTCTAGACCACAATTCAGCCGAGCCCGGATAGCTCTGTCGGCAACTTTGCAATCTGTCATATGGCGTACCAAACGGGTCAAAAGTCTATTTAGAGTGTGCACGCATAAAATATATTTACGCGTCGACGCATAAAATTTACGCGAGCAGTTGAAAATTATGTGTCGACGCGTAAATTTTCAACTGCTCGCGTAAATATACGCGTCGACGCGTATTTTATCGATTAACCAATCAGATCCTTCGTTTCATCCATCAATTTTATGGTATTAAGGGAAAGGTTTCTAACCGCCTCTCCCATTGGCCAGCCTCGGTCTCACATTTTTTACTCCTGCTCGCGTAAAATTTACGCGTCGACGCATATTTTTTCAGCTGCTCGCGTAAATTTTATGCGTGGACGCGCATATTTACGCGTCGACGCATAAAATTTTCGCGAGTAGTTGAAAATATATGCGTCGACGCGTATATTTTATGAGTGCACGCTCTATATAGACTTTTGACCCATTTAGTACGTCATACTGTCAATCCTGTGGTCGCGAGTTTGATCTATGGCCCGGCCAATATCCATTCTGACATTTGACATATGTCATTTGTCTCTCGCCAATGGGTGTGAATCATCTATGTGAGTGAACAGCTGGAGGTTCAGTTTGTGTATTGTGGTAGTAATGGCAAGAAAAATACCAGGAATTCATGGTTAGATGTTCCATCTGCGCGATGTGACCAAATATAGGACGTTTTGGCCACGGACGTTTTAGCCAGCCTTAGAAAAACTAACGTTTTGGCAAAAAGTCAATTGATATCGGGTTATTGTAGAGTATTTGCTAAATAAGTGTATTTTTTAACTAGAACAATTAATAGATTATAATTACCAACTAAATCAACCAAAAAATAAATATATTTAGCATGATAATCTATGGTGAGTTTATATAAATTGAGTTTGGCCAAAACGTCCTTGGCTAAAACGTCCGTCCTCCGATTTGACCGAAGTAGTTGAAAGAGGCGCTAAATCCCAACCTAAACTGACACGATTTAAAAACGCAAAAGACATTTTCATTTACCAGTCCTCTCCTGCAGCCTCAATCGGCGCCATATTTGGGAACACTCATGAGTTTATGTATACCCCTCACATCACACCAATTTTGTCGTGTCCTCTGTAAACTTCACAACTTAACCGCCCATCCCAAAATGCTTATGTGTCTCATGCAACGTGAAAAATCACTAAGATTTTTTGTGTGAAAACTGCCTCATTGATTTACTCACCGAAAACACACAACAACTACGGATAATTTTCGTATGCAAAATCCCGAGGCTTACTTTGGCACAAAGGAAATCCGAGTTTTTGGGCTCTTGGTCAGCGATGATCTGCAAATGGAGGTAGCTAGACGCTCTAATGTAGCCGTCTCGACTGCTCCAAGCTTAGTGAGACTTGTAAACGACATGGGAACTCATGTAGACCGCCCTCGTCCCTGTCAGCTGCGCGTAACAACTGTACGTCAAGACAACTGTATATACGAGGGGTGATCCAAAAGTTCGTAAAATGGATTAATAAAATTTTCGGAGTGTTGACTATCAAAACAAAAGTTATACAGTCATTAACTGTGACATATGTACAATAAATGTTGAAATTCTAAATACTGTACATGTAACAGTTATTGTACAGTGACAAATTTTAGACAAAGACTGTGTGCGGGGCGGGGGAGTAAGAACGTCAAACGTGACGTCAACTTCACGCGGTCATGAAACATTCTATTCAAAGTCCATATTTACTAACATACACTTCCATACCCGAGGTATAAATGAGCTGAAAGTGTTATCATACAATTCTAGAATCGAAATGTTGAACAGTTCTCTATCTAATTGTTTTAAGATCGATCTACTATCAAGGCGGAGCCTATCACTGTTTACCGCAATTCTGACGTCGTTTATCAGGCTGTGACCGATTGCGAGACTACCTTGGCATCCATTATCCACTATTGACGTCCGAACCTTGAGTGTCACTGAAACAAAATTTCTCTACATCACTATATTTTTGTTTTCTTCGTCATTTTAAATGTCTGCGTTTTCGTATGACCAAGACCATGGCAGAATTTTATGACATACCGATATACTAATTCTGGCGCCGACGTCATGTCGCTAACTTAACGTCAAGACGTCATGATAGCGAAATAATAATTTGCGATAAAAAATCCACTCAAAAGTTTAAGAAAATTCGAATAATTTAATGACCATGTATAATTTTTTGACGCTCCCCCGCCTAGGCGTACCTACGTTACTATGGTAATGCAGTTTACGGCCGTAAGAACATTTTTGTAACTTGTTTAATTTATATGCAGTCTGTGGATAATGGAACTATAATATTACCAAATTATACGCTGATCAAGCTAGTGCTACGGAAGGAATGGGCCCATTTTACGAATTTGTGGAGCATCCCTCGTATACGATGACGTCACTTACACAACAGATTAATGACGGTTCAGTCAACAGCAAATGCTATAGTTAGTAATCACAGGCGGCCTATACATCGTGACAATGTGATAAATCGTCTGCGAGAACACGGGATTCGCTGTCGTCCTCCTTCTTGATGCCAGGCTCTCACCCAACGTCATCGCCTTTCGAGACAGCGTATAAACGGGCGTCCACTCAGACATTATTCATGACATGTCACTGCATTCCCTGTTACTTATGTTTACAATCGTTAAATTACAATTACATAAGGCTTTATATCGGTTATGTCGTTGATATCATCTATCAAAGTACCTTTTGCGTTTTTAAATCGTGTCACTTTATCTCAATCTAGACAGCAATTACCAAAACTCGGTGAAAACATGAGTAAACTAACAAAAAAAATATTTGATACTTTTCTAAACGAAGACAAAAAAGGAAGAAAAAACAACTTTGACCAGTTAAAAATATTGTGGGAAATGAAGAAATTGCTTGTGACTTAAATCACGAAGCTGGTGCAGACGACAAAATGCTGGTTGATAAAGTAGATTTATGTACAATACAAAAGAGAAAAAAAGTAACACGCATAATATTAGAGAAAATGTTGGTTGTCAGCAATTTCTTCTTCTTTGCCAAACAGTTCCAAGTCAGAAATTCTCGCAAAATCGTAGTGAATTAGTCTCCCGATAAAATTAATGTGTAAAATTAATGTTACAGCTTGACAAGACGGTCATCACTGGTGGTAAACTCGGCCAAAGCGTGGGACGTTTTTTCGCGATCATTGTATTCCGTCGGTGTTGTTATAAAATATCGTAACTACGGCTTCGATAAAGCCGTAGTTACGAGATTTTATAACAACACCGACGGTTTGTCAATACATATCGGTAAACCCGGTCTATTTTTAGAACGAATTCATTGTTATTAGAAAAAAAACTATCCAATCAGATCTTTAAAATCACATTGAAACGCAAAATATCTGTACCTTGTTGTAGCAAAAAACGTCCCTCGCTTTGGCCGAGTTCACCACCAGTGGTCATACCATTCCCAAATCAAAGCATTGGAAACACTGGTGGTGGACGTTCCTGGAACCAAAAGTAGGTTGCTGAACGTAATTTTGTTTCAAACAAATTCACAATTCTCGAAACTGAACAAAAAAGCACGAGTCCAACTCCTGGTAAATATATTTCGATTTATTTCGCGGCCTTTCTCACGGTGTATAATCACGTGACTTAGAATTTCCGATAATCTTCAATAACTTTGTCAATAATTGACCAATTTGAATTCGGTTTGAACAGAGAAAGTGGAAAAATGTCAGGAATAATAGGTCATGTTAGATTTTTTTTTTTAAATCAACTGATAGAAAGTTATTGAACATAAACCAACATTTTGGTTTATCTTCAATAACTTTTTAATCAGTTAATTTTTCAAAAATCAACTGCGTCCATGTAATGCGCGACGTGCGTCCACATTCTCTGCTTAAAACCGAATTCAAATCGGTCCCGTATTAACAAAGTTATTGAAGATATTCAGTAATTATTGCATCACGTGATTATCCACCGTGTTTCTGACTTCCAAACAACGACTGTCGATTGTACGTGAATTTCAAAGCGCAGGATTCACTGTACATAAGGATGATAGAATAATTCCTGTTAGAAGATGCTTATCCCTTTCCCACAAGACATAACTTTAGCCCATTACCACAAAGTGACACATTTTGACGCCTCACAATACAGTCTTTTTAAGGTTTACAGACCCTGAAAAAAAGCACTTTCTAGCCATACGAAATGCATCAAATTACACACACTTGTAAATAAACTCCACATGAGTTGATTCACCGTGCCTGATTTCAAAATCATGCTTCAAGAAGAAAATAATCTACAAACATTTTTTACTCTATATTCATATGCAAGGGAGGTTATTTGAACATTTGTGTTAAAAATTTCCATAAGTATGCATTAATTCAAAATTCTAAACCGTACAAAATGCTTATGTTTGTACTAGTATTTGGAATGGAAATGTAACACACTTAAAGAATTATTGGCACTTTTTAAATTTCGTCTCTGGCTCCTTGGTGCTTTTGAGGGTTTGGATACCTTAAAACATTGTTTAAAACTTGTTCAAATTTTAAAGCATGACAGACAACAAAACAAATGCTATAAAAAGCAGAAAATTTAAAGAACCTAGGTTGGTGAATAGAAAAATCTTTCAGAAGGAGAGGCGAAAAGGCTGATTATCAGCATTTTGTCCTTTCTTTCTTTCAATGTTTTCCAAACACGCCTTTGTCATCCATTTATCTATCAAAACCAGTTATGTGTTTTTGGAGGAAAGGGTGAAATGAACACGGAATTGAGGTGAATTAGTCTCCCGATAACAGGAGATGTAAGAAATGAATTTTTCAACTTGAAAAGACTGGTTTAAATAAGACAAAGAAGTTTCATTAATTTTTCATTAGCTATTACTCGACGACTGACTGAAAACACATTTGAGGTTTTTCGTTTGAGTGCACAAGTAAAGTTCAATACCATTTTTACAGGAGACATTGTGCGAATAAATTAACGCTTTAAAGAAAACAAGACGTCCGTAGCCGAAAGGTTCGTGACCGAAACGTCCTAAGTTCGTTTTAACGTGCTAATGGGGAAAAGGACTCGGGGAAAATATTGAGAGAAAAGAAGAAATTGCTGATAATCAGCAATTTCTCCATTTCCCCCGATATTTTCCATGCTGTAATGTCATGGTATATACTGACACACAAAAGAAAGTATGTGCTTCCAATTTCTCCACTTACCTTAATCCTTTCCCAAACTACAAAATTTTAGGATGACCCACTTCAAAAACTGCCACAAATGACAAAATGGATGTTATTAACAATAGGATTTGTGTACAATGTGTCATCGAAAATATCGAGGCAAAAGGAGAAACTGCTGGTTATCAGCAGTTTCTTCTTTTGTTTCAATGTTTTCCCAAGCCTTTTCTATTAAGTATGTCAAAACCAGGTCTTGTTTGGGAAAGGGTTAATTTTACGAATTGGATTGGAATCCGTGGCGTTAAACTCGTGTCAAACTTATGATCAATCCTGTTAGAAAAGATTGTGCTTAGTACATGCACGCAGTCACACCATATCGTCGTTGTAAATGCAAAACCTCGTATCTCGTTTTTAGAAAATTTTAAAGGGGAAGGAATAAAGTGTAATAACTTTTACCAAACTGAAGAGATTTACTTGAAATTTAGACATATTGTTTGCAAGTAATGTGTCAGTAATGATGATCAGTAACAATATCTCAACGCCTGCAAGAACTGTCTTCTCTGGGCACACAAGGTTTTACTTTGAAAATACCAAACATCGACATGCGAGGTTTTGCTTTTACACTGACGATATGCTGTTGAGATTTGTACATCTCACACCATCTTTTCTTGACAGGAAGAGAAACCTTACATGGCATTGCAAGATTTTGCTAGGTCTGCTAAGCCATTCCAAGTAAAACGTTGAGTTTTTAAGCCGACGCTAATATGTGCGTGCTACGTTAGTGGTCTAGTAACTTGTCTTGTCTTAACTTGAACGGTGCAATTACGTCCTACAACACATTTTAATGCCTGGCAGGGGCCTTGCACATAAACAATTTATATTTGAATATAAATACATGTATTTAATTACATTTTGCCGATTTTCTATTTCTATTACGAGATTAGAAGTTGTTCTCTCACGTTGATTGTAATCAAATCCACGTCTTTTCGTTACGAACACAAGCAATGAAGATGTGATTTTATACTAAGCTATGCCAGAATAATTCAGCCGAAAGCAATTACCATATCAATTATTCACCTAGCGCGTAATGAATTTGAAAGAACACACAAAATGAAGGATCGCAACCGAGCCAAACGAGTCATATGATTCAGGTTATTTCAACGAGAATCATATGTCTATATCCATGAGGAATGCCGCACTAGTATCTAATTTCACGACGGCAGAATGAATATGTTCGAGATATTCAGAATTTAAAAGTGCACTCTTTCTTTTGCGAGTCAGTATATTTTGGGTCGTTGTTTTCCGAATCCTTTTCTATTTGGGACGTCAAAACTGAGCCTTGAACGGGAAAGGGTTAAATTGGTCAAGAAGAATTTGCTAGTGTAAAACTTTAGACAACAAAGTAACAAATCATTCCGATTCTGCATGTGCTGTAGTAGTGCAGTCTGGTCAGAATCGTTACTGCTCTAGGGGCCGTTGTCTACGCACGTTAGATAGGGGAGACCGGGGCTATTTCGGCCCCGGGGCAAGTTCGGCTAGTGGCTCTTTTGAGCCTGTCGACAGAGATAGAGAGCTCTGACCGGGATTGTAATGTCATTAATGACGAATGCTTTTCGCAGAAGGTTTTTGGTCGAATTGAATACAAAAACATAGAATTTAGAACACGATTCTTATTTTTAGACACTTTCAGTAATTTTTCCACATTTAGGTAAGTTTTTATTTATAGTAATATGCGCCATGATTTAGATTTCTTTTTTGTATATTAATGAAGACAATTAAGTCCTCTTTCATATTAAAACTAAAGAAGAAGCTTTCAAATTATCTAAAAGAAGATATGACGTGATGTTGACACCAGGTCTGTCTGGGGCTAGTTCGGCTTTTGGGGTTGGGGCAAGTTCGGCCCCCTCCAAACTTGCCCATGAATAAAAAGAATAATCGCTGTTAGAAAAGCCATTTCTTGACGACTCTGAATATATCAATTGCGCAGACCTAGCTCTAACAGAAATGTAAAAAATGGACAAATTCAAAATCACAGGCCGAACTAGCCCCGACCTCTACTTGTTATCCCGAATGTCCCCTTACTCACGATGATTTGACTGTTAAAACTATGCTTTTTCAATTAATGCCTTCATTTGGAAGTCGTGTACAGATTCCTTGAAATTTAAACAGTCTAAAAATCAAAAACAAGAAATTATAGGTATGTGCATACCTTGCCCCAAGGGTGGGCCGAACTTGCCCCATGTATGGGGCAAGTTCGGCCACTACGATCAAAATTTAAAATTTGAAATACTCTTTATTGAAAAGAAAAATGTAAAAAGGACAGACGCAGTTTGAAAGGCATTCGCTTGTCGAACTTAAATATATAAATCACGGCTCAATAACTTTCATATAATTAAAGATATGAGCAATCAAAATTAGGGGGCCGAAATAGCCCCGGTCTCCCCTACTTGAGCGAAATAAAAGCTGACCACCAGTTTTCCGGATCATAAATGATCTAGAGTATACAAGACAACTATCACTGTTCTGATGGAGTGAGGTTAGCGTTGATCTGATGCAGTGAGTTGATAAAACTTTCTTCTGAGAAATCGAGGGCTTGACGCGAAAGAATAATTGTAAGATCACGTGTTCATATGTATTGACAATACAGTCAAATCTCTCTATGTCGAACTTCGTGGGACCTACGAGAAAACTTCGACGTATAGAATGTTCGACCAAGAGATATTTTGGAGACAAGCATTCATCATCGGTTTTATGGGCACGGCATGTTGGTCGAAGTTGCTGGCTATCCCCCCCCCCCCCCCCGTGATGACCGGGTCCTTCACCAAACAAGTCCTGTGTGGAATAAGCATTAGATGCTTCTGTTGTCATTATGAATTGCAATTTCCCGAGCCTTTTTATTTCAAATCATTAAATCACCCAATTTTGAGGTCCTAGACAGTAATTAACCCTTTCCAAAACAAGACCTGGTTTTGACGTTCCTAATAGAAAATGCCTGGTAAAACATTGAATAAAAGAAGAAACTGCTGATAACCAGCAGTTTCTCCTTTTGCCTCAATAGTTTCTGTGCTATATTGTACAAAAATCATATCTTTAATAACATCCATTTTGTCATTTGTCGCAGTTTCTGAATTGGATAACCCTAATTTTTTGTCATTTGGGAAAGGTTTAATACAAACAATCAAACATATTCAGGTAAAAATCGATATTAGATACAGGTAAACACATGTGTTGATTGCTCCAGTTGAGGGGTTCGAAAGGTGTGAAAACTGACTTGATTGCAATTGTCATCATGTAAGTTGGAGGTTCGTCGTATAGAGGTGTGAATGTGTACAAATATAGGTGATTGGACTTCAAAATTGGTTCGACGTAAGGAGTAAGTTCGTGCTAGAGAAAACGACGTATAGAGGTTGAAATATATAGAAATAAAGAGCAAAATGATCGGGACTTGAAAATTACTTCGACGTAGGGAGAACTTCGGCTAAGGGACGTTCGACATAAAGAGATTTGACAAATGTCGACCAAAGATCCATCCTCGACAACATATGTTGAATAGAATAAAAGTTTGACTCCTCTCCTGTTCTAACAGAAATGCCACAGAAAATGAATAAAGGCAGCCAAGATATTTTTCTACATATTCGAATCATTCGGGAGGATGCCGTGCGTACAACGAGGAATCGCATTAATTAATCGGCAAGGAATCGCTACCCAAACGCAGTTCGTCATAGTCGTGTTGTATCAAAGTTAGGATAATTGACTATAATATACTTACTGACTTTAAAAACGCATCACTTATTTTTTCAAATATTTTCGTAGTAATAGTCGATAAGACCAAAATTGTACTTCTGATATACATTTTAACTAATAAGACACGATATGCAATAAAATTTATTGCAGTCAGTTACCACGTTATTTCGTACGACGTCAACGTGCAAAATATGGATAACGTCTACGTAACCACACCTTAGGTCACAAACTCAGTTTTTGTTTTCATATTCCATATCCCAATTGTCAGAACATACTTTTATTTCTCATTTGATTAAACAAAAAAATAAAGCTACGAGACCAAGGTTCAATGGACGCACACAAGTTGTTGGATTATTCTAAGTGGGGGTTTGCCAACGAGAATGAACGAGACGTTTAAATGTAAATCAATCAACGAATTCTTACTTTCATTAATGTACTCAATCTACAGGGATTGCTGCTGAGCATCAGCGTCCTGATCATCCATTTATAACGAGCCAACGTTAGGATAACAACATACGTCAACGTCACTGAGGTAATTGGTTTACAACAACGGTTTCAACTGCAATCGCAACTTACAAAGACGTTACTTTTGACAAACTCGCGCCAGAAAAGTGAATTAAGTCAATTAACGAATAAGATATTGGGAATTTCACTACTGTCCACCGTGCCCAGGAGAGATCCTTACACAAAGTCATCTTCAGATCAGGGTGCATAGGGATTGTAAATACTGAAAAACGGTCACCAACACTTTGGAATACCCTCAAGCAATATATGGTACATAATTGAAGCCAAAACAAACAAAAAAAAAATCAACTCAAGGGTCAATTAGGTCACGTAAGAGGAACGTTTTTGATACTCGTTATTAAATAGAGAAAAATGTCAAAACCCTCACATGGTCTCTGTTTGGATGGCGATATATCGGGCATAATCGCATTGAATCGAATTTTTGTCTGAAATTTTCAGGAAATATTTTGAAGATGTCAAGCTTTTGTTTAATATACATGTACGCCACTACAAAGTTTATTTTCTATTATGAATAGTATTGCAGGATGAACTTCATTGATGCGTTTTTTAAGTCAGTAAGTATACGTTCAAAGTTAAAGGAGAATGGTTTCAGTTATTTTTACGTATTATCGATAAAGTTGTGTAAAATATTGACAGGAAAGATGAAAATATGGTAAAAAATTGACCCTTTTCCCATTGCATTCCATGAAATAGCCCACAAAAATATGTTTGGGGCATTTTTTCGTCTGCAATACCCTTGAATATGGACCAGCCAGCTGCATAGAACCCTGTCTTTTGGTAAATGGATTAATTGGAACTAAATTGTCACAGCGCCTCTGGCTGTTCTCTGCCGAGGTACAATAGACCTAAATTCCAAAACTAGAATTCTATCCCGATTTAGAACAAAGTCAATGATAATTAGAAAGAAAGTGGGGGTGTTTACCCTTTCCAAGACGACGTTTTAGACTAGTCCACGTTCAAAGATGTTGCTGACGGCAATTTTTGGTGAATGCGATGTTACTATTTTCGCCTTTCTAAATACACAAATTTCTCCATTCAGGCCCGTTGAAATTGTCGTCTGCACATCTTTGAATTTGAATAAGTCTAAATTTTTGCCTACATCTTCTAACCCTTTCCCACTCAATCCCTGGTTTTGTCCCTAGCGTTGCTGATAAAGGTATCTTTGAAGAGCACGAGAAAAAGAAAACAATGCTGATAACCAAATGTTTCTCCCTTTCTCACAATGCTTTCCAAATTCATTTTCCAAAACAATACCAGGCTTTGACGTAGAAAGGCTGGTGAAAACATTGAGACAAAACGACAAATTGCTGAAAATCAGCAATTTCTCCTTTAGTCTGAAATATTTTCTGTTTTATTACACACGAATTCTACCTTTAGTAGGCCTAACATCTCTTTTGCCGTCTGCACCTCCGTTGAATTTAGATTACCCTAATAATGTTCCCTTTGGGCAGTGTTAAGCTTAAAAACATACACCATTTTGTCGTCTGCATGACCTTTGAATTTGGACCAGTCAATACAAGTAATTCGCCGTTTGGAAGAGGGTTCATTATGGCAAGTGACTAGTCCTAATTAAACTGACACGATTTAAAAACGCAAAAAGTACTTTTACAAATGATATCTCCTGCATCTTACAAAACCGATGTATAGCCATGTAAAATTGTAAATGTTACAATTGTTAACATAACAGGACAGGAAAAGACCTTTAAAGCCACGAATAATGCCTGAATGGACGTCAGATTATGCCAAAATGCACGTTGAGTCAAGAGCCTGGCATTGAACATCGACGACTGCGAACCCAGTGTTTTCACAGGCGATTTATCACCATGCCGCGATGTATAGGCCGCCCGCGATTACCAACCATAGAATTTGCTGTAGACTGAGCCGTCACAAATCTGTTGCGTTAGTGACGTTGACGTATACAAGTATGTTGACGTACAGTTGTTACACGCAGCTGACCGGGACGTGGGTGGTCTGTAAATCTTCCTGTGTCGTTTACACGTCTCAAAAACCTTGGAGCCGTCGATTCGGCTCCATTAAAGCGTCTAGCTACCTTCATTTGCGAAACACGGCAAACAAAAAGCCAAAAAAAAAAAAAAAAAAAAAAAAAACTCGGTTCCTTTTTCGCAAAGTAAGCCTCAGCACTTTATACATAATTTTCTTTCGTTGTTCTCGTATGTTTTCAATAAGTAAATCAAAGTGCCAATTTGTACACAAAAAGTCTTAGTGATTTAACACGTGGTCTGAATGCACGAGACACACGAGCATTTAGTGATGAGCGGTTCAGATGTCCGGATAGTTTACAAAAAACACGACAAAATTGTTGGGGCGTGAAGCGTATACATTGTCTCATACATGTCCCCAAATATGGTGCCGATCGAGACAATAGGAAAGGAATGTTTAATGAAAACGTGTTTTGCGTTTTTAAATCGTGTCAGTTTATTTTTGTATTAAAAATGTTTACTTCTTAGTCGTTACCGCTTTCTCACACGAGACCTACTTTTGACGTCCCTTGTGAAAAGTATTGGGGAAAACATTGAGACAAAATAAGAAAATGCTGATTGTCGGCATTTTCTTCTTCTGCTTCAATATTATCTGTGCTATGTTGTAGGCAAATCCATTCTTTTTGAAAACCGTATCAATTTGTCGTCAGCAGCAGCTTTCGGATCGGAAACGTCTATTATTCCGCTGTTTGGAAAAGGGTTAGTTTGAATAATTTCACTTGTGTACATGAAAGAGCCATAATCACTGGTGGTGAACTCGGACAAAGCGAGGAACATTTTTCATGAACACAAGGTACAGATACTTCATGTTTAAATGCGCGTTTAAAAACCAGTTTTACTAGTTTGAGTATGTACACAACGATTTGCACGTGTTTATCCGCCCAAAACAATATGGACGAATCGGAGAGACACTTAGAGGCTATTGTCAGTTTTGTTATTTTATTTCTCTGACTGATTCTGAAGTTGGTATTTCAATTCTTGGAGTAGAAGTTTTTTTCCGATGTGAAAATCGTAGTTAACGTTTTTTGAAGGGGACTTGTACGGTTTATTTATGATACCGTGAACATTTTCAATGGCTGTTCGAATTGCAATGACTTTTGTCCTAACAATAGAATGGGGTTTCGGTTAAATATGGATAAATCGTAGGTGTTGTTATAAAATCCCGTAACTGCAGCTTCAATAAAGTTGAGTTTGTGACGTTTTAGATTTACGCCGACGAAGCACTAGTGTTTGTCCGAAAAAACGTCACTAGGTCTATATATACCGTAGTAGATAAAATTTATTCTTTTTCAAAGACGAATTAATGGTATACAATAATCATTTCCAAAACAATAGGCCTATCTGGTATTGCAGCCCCCAATTAGACATGTGCAAGGTTAGAACGAAAACCGAGACGAAGTACGAAACCGGTTAAACTGTGGGGAACATATCAAAACACGCGAAAGGTGAAATCGTTTGCAATGCCGTAACTAAATTTTAAATCAACTTGAGTTACGACATTTTCAGCGTGGTCAGCGGAATACTGCCTATAAGGCCAATTGAAGGTTATTCTTTTGGTTTAAATGTATTTTGTATATTTGAAGAATGGTGGTACCCCTTTCCTGCAATTGATTAAAACGACTGAATGTGGTTCAGCTACTCTGGTCATATCGTGGCGACTGGAGCACATAACCATGGATTTCTGGATTTTCTAGTATTACCACAATTACCAATCGGTACATACAGCTACTCTCTCACATGGTGAAACAAAGTGTCAGAAAGGGTATTGGATTGGCCGAACCGAGATTCGCAACAACGACCCCGGATCGATAGGATCTGGCGAAACAAAGCAACTGAGCTATCTGGGCTCGGCCTTTTTTTCAAACGAAAAAAGTTAAGACACGTCCAATATCATGTAGTGGCAGACTAAATAATAGTTGTTATTTAAAACAGAAAATGTTATTGTAACGACGTAGTGGTTCTATACCGCCGTATTCTAAGCTATTACATGTCAGTCGAAGTCGAAATTTGGTACACAGAAAAATAAAGGGCCATTTTTTTAAATCATGTATAGTTATTTTTAAAGATAATCTCCAGCAAAATGGGCGAGAACGCATCTTTAATGCTTTTTCCGAGCCGAATTTTATGACATCAGTAACACGATGGGTACCCCACGTGACTTTTGGGAAGCGTGCACACCAAAAAACTGTCCGCTTCAAGGATGTTTTGTTTAATTACTCAGCGTATTCCTTACGGATTTTGACCAGATAAAATGTACAGTGTTAAGAAATTCATTCCAAATTCCAACTCACTCTGCACCGTATCACATGGTTTCTCCAAACTTTAAAAATTAATTATTTTGCATGAATGTTTGAAAAAAACATGGAATTCCTTTCTCGACCCCCTTTATATGTAAATATATATGTAAACCGTTCTGATCTATCGATATAACATTTATCTAGTGCCTATATATGGTAAGTAGGATTCTGGGGCCTGTTTCATCAAAACATTTAAGACGTATTTTTGACTTACCGGTGTCTTAAATATCGCTTAAAACAACAATCGCATAACCCAGGTTTTGATAGAATGGCGATACACGTTTCTAACCCTAAACTTGTCGTAAGTCGTCGGTAAGTCAAAAATACGTCTTAAATGTTTTGATGAAACAGGCCCCCAAATTTAGAACATCGATAGTAAAGTGTAAGTACGGCGCACGTGGTACACGTTCAAAGCAAACTGTCAACCTTTTCAATATCTATTATATGTGACCTCGTGAAACAGGAAACAGCGAACTATTTGTTTCCCTAAAAGCCATCATATGACATGTGTGCTTGACATTTCTACGGTACTGACTATTCACTAGAACATATTAAAAAAAAAAAAAAAAAAAAAAAAAAAAACAAGAGGCCCAAGAGGGCCCGTATCGCTCCACTGGCTAAAGTAAAAGAGTTATCTCATGATTTCTTGTAATCCTTGTACTGCAAAATCTTGAAAAGGGTTACCCAAGGAACATTTCTGCCAAGTTTGGTCTGAATTGGCCCATTGCTTTATTTTCTAAGAATTATTTCATGGTTTGTCCAATTCTGATAAGCCATGCCCTGCCACACCCACATTTATAGACCAATCAAAGTTCACAAACACTGTAAACCACCCAATGAACATTTCTGCCAAGTTTGCATTAAATTGACCGAATGGTTGTTTTTAAAAGAATTTATTCGCGATTCTCCCATCCTGATTAGCCCCGCCATGCCCCGCCGACATTCATGGACCAATCAAAATTTCACAAACAATGTAAGCAAAGAGCCACTCAAGTAACATTACTGCAAAAATTGGTCTCCATGGTCCCATTGGTTGATTTATAAACAATTATTTTGTGATTTCTCTAAGTCTGATAAGCCCCGCCCTGCCACGCCCAAATTTATCAAACAATCAAAATTTTTTGAACGATTTAAGTAAAGGGTCACCCAAGGAACATTCCTGCAAGGTTTGGTCAAAATTGGCCCACTGGTTTGAGAGGAGAACATTTTTAAAGAAAAAGCTTAACGGACGGACGCGCGCACGGACGCACGACGGACACAACGCCATGACAATAGCTCGCTGGCCTTCGGCCAGTTGATCTAAAAATGATAGATTAAATATAGCTGTTTTTTTTTTTTTTTTTTTTTTTTTTTTTTTTTTTTGATTAAGTCAACAAACTGTTTCAGTTGAATGGATTAGATTTCTGCACGATATCAATTCAGTCGTTATCATCAGAGCCTGTATATATTCATTGATGGGTTCAGCTACTGATATGGCCAATATGATTTCTAATATATGATTGTTTACAAACCACATTAATGAATTATGCAGCCGGTGGTTCGGATTGAATATTGTGTTTGTAAAGGTGCAGGATGTACGAGAACCACGCGTCCATTCTTTTCCCCTTCTTTTCCAAGGACAGCTATAACCTAGTACATGATATGTTATCAACTAAAATTCAACGAAATTTTCACCAATATGTCCGATCCGTGTTTATGTTTCATGACGACACTTTATAAATTTGTCTCCGTGTTAGCATGTTTAGATTTGGTCACCTTTATAATATGTTCTTGTTTAGTGCTTGGCCAATTTGAGTTCGGGTTGAAGCAGAAAATGTGGATAAACGTCAGGCATGGCTACATGTGGTAGATCTTTTTTTTAAAAAAAAACAACATTAGTTTTTGTTATCAGCTAATTTTTAAAGAGCCCTTTGCATTCCGCAAATCCGCGGCATTTCTCCGCCTTCTCTGTTTCATTTGTTTTCAAATCGGTCATAAATGAAAAGAAGAAAAGAATTATAGAAAGGCATCGAAATTGTTGTGTTCCGTGATTCCCCAACGTGATAAATCTACATGGTTTATTTCGACAAAAATAATTTTACATATCGATAAATTATCATTGTTAAATCGCTTTTACTTTCGAAACGCATAGTGGGTAACTTAATCCACCTAATTGCGATAAAAGATATCCCTGTCATCCCTGAACCTTATATTAAAATATGCTTGGCCTTGAAATGAATCGATGACACATATAGTCCTGACCATATCACGCCAAAATATGCACAATAAAAACTGGGGAAGTACAAGTTCGGTAAGAATTCTTTTTATCCATTTCAAAGCATTTTTATCTGATTTCGACGCAATATACATTTTTCGCAACGTTACCAAGCCTGTAGGAACAGGGAGGCTAGCCCCCCCCCCAAAGTTGGCCAAAAATGCCGAATTTTCTTAATTTTACGCTGAAAATATTGGGAAAATCCAAATTAGCCCCCCAATATTCAGGACAAGGGCTTTAGCCCCCCATATGAAATTGCATCCCATGGATACGGATACTACGGCGCATTTTGTCTCTTTATCTTATTTATTGTAAGGGTGTGGGATGATGCCTTTTCAATGTTCTTTGCAATATGCTATCACTGCGTTTCTGTTGACGAGAATAAATCAAATGACAGACATTCTGGCTGACGAGAACATGGAAAATAAACAGACATACATTTTCAGATAATCAACAGCTATATTTACCTTTACAGTGACATAAAAGTGTTGTTTGCTCTCTTTATTCAACCCAACCGTTATTTCTGGTTTCGTGTGTTTTGACACGACCCCTTTTATTCCGTTTTCCGTTTTCGTTTTTCGGGTTTCGTTCTACCTTGCACATGTCTATTAGAAGGCTTTCAGTAATGACCATCATATAGACAGTGCTTCGTTTGCCCGTCCGTCCGTTTTTCTACCCGTCCGCCAATTTCTCTAGCTGACTGCTCTAGATGTCAAAATACATTGATTTTATATGTTGAGAAGTTAAAATGTGTGTACTAATTAAGAAAATATGAAAGAAAAATATTAAGAAAAAAGGAGCCAAATTATTTTCAGTATAGAGTAAGTAAGTAAGTAAATTGTTTATTAAAGTGACATGTGTATACATTACAAAGACAATTAACAAATTGATGATAAATAACACCCGGCCCAATGGGCCTATAAGTCACTATGACAGTAGTGTATTTGATAGTCAATAATGGTGAGACAACATGCCCGAGTAGTTTCCGTATTCTATAGTAAATTTGTGAAAGGTGTCTTGTATTGCAATATGATTATTCCCTTTTTTTAAAAAGGGTTAATTGTACCACAATATAAAACACAATACAAGCACCAAAACATTAAATGACGGAACTTACAACTCTTAATGCGAAAAGAAATATTAAGAGTTCTATAAGCTCTGTGTACCTAGTTGATCGTTACTAACGTTGTCTCTCTATAAACTTTATTTATGTGAACATGTAAATATGAAATTAGTCAAAAAGTGAAAGAAAGAAATATTTCGTGAAACGAGTACTCTAATATTCCTGAAAGAATAGCTTTTGAAACCATGAAGACACGTTAATGCAAAATTAAATAATTTGAGACAACAACAACACGAACGCAGAGGAACCAATGTTCGTCTGTACAAACGTATCGACCAACATCAGGTCCACTGCGTCGCACAAGATAAATTATAAAGCTATTATGAGTCTCTGGTTAAGGTAACGGGATTGTACTGGCCACGAGTTAATCCTGACCGTAATTATTCAAGATCAAGCCAAAGCCTAGCACCAAATTATGTAGAAACAGAATTTAACAACTACTCAGAAATCAGAGATTAAGTGTCATTCAACGGTTGATTTATCCTTGGGATCTGCAGCAAAGCAAAGCTATTCTTCTTTTGATTCAATGTTTGCTATACGCACTTCAACGTCAATTACACAAAACGTGGGAACGACGTCGTATTGTTTGGCGGCGATGTTATAAAGTCATGAAAACAGATCATGAGCGTAAACTTTTGTTTCAGGAGAAATGTAGTGAGACGTCTTTTTTTAACATTTTATCTTTAAGAAATCTAAAATATTGAAACAAATGGATTTAATTATAGTAGCACAAATATACTCCCCGTCATAAGAAAGAGCCACTTGTCTAATGCAAATGGTCGCCAATTTTAGGATTATTCATAAATGTACCGAAATAAATACAAGATATTGAAGCATGACAAGTAAATCGAAAACAGTCGAATTACCCCATTAATTAGACCGTTTTCGATTTACTTGCCATGCTACAATTTTGAGACGATTCCAACGTCTACACGTGACGTCATTCCGACAAGACAACCATTATCGGAACGACTACCTGTGAAATCGACAGAAAAGGGCAAACGTTACAGATAGGCTAGATTGCTTCCTGAGTTGAGTTCTATCAGCAGTAGAGGCTGATTAACGGATTAGACCATCCGTTTCAGAAGTCTTGCGATACCCATAGTCTTGCTACGATATTATTGACAACATTACCTTCAGTGGGTTAGACAGCATCTATTGTTTCCTAAGGACAATTGCATAGCATGTATTAATACCAACGGTGTTCACACTCGAAAATGTCTTGTAAAAGCGAATCTTATCCTTATCCACTTTCAGGAATTGTTACGGTAATAACAAGTATAGTAATACATTGACAATTATTGAAAGTAAAAGATTAAATGTGCATTTGTAAAATTTTATTCATGTACCGTATGCAGTCAAGGTGTTAATTGAAAAGGAAATGCACACAGTTAACTTTTCCCGTTAGTATACTTTAGAATGCATGCACGTAGAAAGCAATTCCATATGGGCCCTGTCTGGGCCAGTGTCTAATATGGGGGGGGGGGGGGGGGGGGGCTAAATTAGATTTGCCATAAGTTTTAAATGTGAAATGATGAAAATTCGGCATTTTTGCCAACTATGGGGGGGGGGGGGGGGCGGCTCCAGAGTCCCCCTGTACGGGCCTGGGATGTGTGAAACAGTGGATCCTCCTTAGAATAAATGGTGATAATGGTAATGACAAACATTACAGTATAGATCTGGAAACGTTCATTTAGGCTTTTGCGACCAACATGGATCCAGATCAGACTTTGCATGTACACTGTCTGATCAAGATCCATCTTGTTCTCATTTAATAGCTTATTATCCACCTGTACCAAATTTAAGAAGGCATAACGAAAATCTTACCGGTGAAACTCCAAGGTAACGATAACTAGAAGACCTGAAGGTCTTGAGTCGCTCCACAGGCCTGAGTTTCATGTAATATTTAATCCAAGTTTTGATTAGATTGTTCAATGCTTGTGTTTCATAGAGCAAAAAGCACTTTACAAAACTAGATTGTTCAAAATGTTTGGTTCTTCAAGCAAAGAAAGTAAAACTATATGTTTGCCATTTGAGAAAGGGTAAAAGGAAATGGTAGAACATTCCAGCTTAGGATGATACTAGCAATTAAAATTTTCCATCTTCCAAACAGATCTAAATTAACAGACCATTGATTACTCCAAAATATTTCATATTTCCAAAAATAGATTTTGAGCTAAAAATAGATTTGGGGAAATACCATATTCCAAAATTAATGCAAATGGCTGGTGAAACCTGAATTTTTTGTCATATCAAGTCCAAGTTTTGACTAAATTTTTCAAAACTTGTTGCTCTAAAAGCAATTACATAGTAACTAGAAAGCTGAAAACACATTCATAAAAGATCAATTGGTTACCAAGCTTTGTCTTTATTAGAGTGAGTTTGGCTGTTAGAGTGAAAAAAAGTCACAATTAGCAATTTTGTCAAATTGAAAGGCATATAACTGAGGATTTTATATTCGTATCTAGCTAAGAATCACACTAAAGCAAGATCTTAACTTCACCTACATCTTGTTTAAGTTTTGACTTGATTGTTCAATATTTGTGGATGTAAAGAGTGTAAAATCAAAGTCGAAAACAGCAATTTTGTCAAATTCAAGGGCAGAAAAATCATGTTTTAAGATTCCTATGAAGCTGAAAATTACACACAAGCAAGGTCTTATAGCCAGTAAGATTACGTGAAAGTTTCGTGTTGATTGGTGGATATTTATGGTTGTTTGAGTAAAAATAAGGTCAAAAATAGTAATTTTGCCAATTTCAAGGGCACATAACTCAAGACATAATATTCAGAAATCAGATCAAGCTGAAAATTGCACTGAGGCAAGATCTTATCAGCACCAACATTCTGACCAAGTTTTATTTTGATTGGTGAATATTTGTAGTGGCTAGAGTGAAAACAAAGTCAAAACAGCCATTTTTTTAATTCAAGGGCAGATAACTTCAGACTTTCTTGTTCAATCAGAATTAAATTTAGGAATCTGATAGAGGACCACCTAGGGATCATTCCTGTGAAGTTTGATCGAAATCCATCAAGTGGTTTCTGAGGAGAAGATTTTTAAAGAAAAAGTTGACGACCGGACGAACGGACGCACGCACAACGGACACAGCGCCATGACAATAGCCCGCTGGCCTGAAGGCCAGTGGAGCTAAAAATGATGATTATTATGATGATGATGATGATATCTAAATGTCATCACCTGTCAGTAATTTATCTGAAAGGGGAGTTAGGCAGTACAAATTGATATATATTGAAACAAGTACCTGGTGCTCGAATTTGATGCCGGTGTCCCAGGGTAACGTGTCCCCTGGGTAACGTGTCCCCGGGGACACGTTACCCAGGGGTAACGTGTCCCCGGGGACACGTTACCCAGGGTAATGACCCTGGGTAACGTGTCCCACCCCCTGGGTAACGTGTCCCCCCCATTGGAATTTTTTTTTTAACATCATTGTGTATTTTTTAATGCATATTTTGTTTCATATTTATTTATTCTTTTAAAATAAGTTATTTTAAACATGAAATTTAAATATTTATTTTTTTTTTATTCTTTCACATTTCCAAAGAAGGAAAATATCTAATTGCATTGTAATTTTTTGTTAAATCACTTTCTCCAAATATTTTTCAACTATTATTATTACCATTATTAATATTTTGTGATAATACCAAAGTAAATTGCGCAGAAATAATGTGAAAAAATTTTAAGAGGAGGGAGGGGGGGGACACGTTACCCCTGGGTAACCTGTCCCCGGGGACACATTACCCAGGCCTGAGTAACGTGTCCCCCCCTTTGATTTTTTTCCTTTTTAATTATAATGTATATTTTAATGCGTATTTAGTTTTATAATTATTGAATCTTTTGAAATAAGCTATTTTTAACAAAAAATAAAAGAACTTAATTTTTTTTCATTATTTCCCTTTTCAATGAGAGGTGGGACAGGCTACCCAGGCCTGAGTAACGTGTACCCCCCTTGGATTTTTTCCTTTTTAATCATAATGTGTATTTTTATATAATTATTATATTTTTGTGATAACACCAAAGGAAATTGCGCAGAAATAATTTGAAAAAATTTTAAGAGGAGGGAGGGGGGGGACACGTTACCCCTGGGTAACCTGTCCCCGGGGACATGTTACCCAGGCCTGAGTAACGTGTCCCCCCCTTTGATTTTTTTCCTTTTTAATTATAATGTATATTTTAATGCCTATTTAGCTTTATAATTATTGAATCTTTTAAAATAAGCTATTTCTAACAAAAAATAAAAGAACTTAATTTTTTTCATTATTTCACTTTTCAATGAGAGGTGGGACAGGCTACCCAGGCCTGAGTAATGTGTACCCCCCTTGGATTTTTTCCTTTTTAATCATAATGTGTATTCGTATATAATTTTTAATATTTTGTGATAACACCAAAGGAAATTGCGCAGAAATAATTTGAAACAAGCAAATTCGTTGAATTGATATCCCCCGCCGAATATATTTTCATTGTCAATAAAGTAGCGCGGAAACGAATATAACTCTGTATGTATATGGCTTCAACAGAACGAATATCACTCTGTATGTATATGGCTTCAACAGAACGAATATCACTCTGTATGTATATGGCTAAAACAGTCAGGGGCAGTAACTCTAAATTCGACGGTCGAACCGGGTAACCCCGACGATATGCGCATGTCCTCATTGTAGTAAAGCTGTGTGCCAAGTTTCATTGAAATCCGGTGTATAATTTTCAAGAAATAGCGCGGAATCGAATATCACTGTATGTATATGGCTTAAACAGTCAGGGGCAGTAACTCTAAATTCGGCGGTCGAACCGGGTAACCCCGACGATATGCGTATCCCCTCATTGTAGTAAAGCTGTGTGCCAAGTTTCATTGAAATCCAGTCTATACTTTTCAAGAAATAGCGCGGAAACGAATATCACTCTGTATGTATATGGCTAAAACAGTCAGGGGCAGTAACTCTAAATTCGGCGGTCGAACCGGGTAATCCCGATGATATGCGCATGTCCACTTTGTAGTGAAGCTGTGAGCCAAGTTTCATTGAAATCCGATCTATAGTTTTCAAGAAATAGCGCGGAAACGAATATCACTCTGTATGTATATGGCTTAAACAGTCAGGGGCAGTAACTCTAAATTTGGCGGTCAAACCGGGTAACCCCGACGATATGCGCATGTCCACTTTGTAGTGAAGCTGTGTGCCAAGTTTCATCGAAATCCGGACTACAGTTTTCAAGAAATAGCGCGGAAACGAATATCACTCTGTATGTATATGGCTTAAACAATCAGGGGCAGTAACTCTGAATTCGACGGTCGAATCCGGTAACCCCGACGATATGCGAATGTCCTCATTGTAGTGAAGCTGTGAGCCAAGTTTCATTGAAATCCAGTCTATAGTTTTCAAGAAATAGCGCGGAAACGAATATCACTCTTTATGTATATGGCTTAAACAGTCAGGGGCAGTAACTCTAAATTCGGCGGTTGAACCGGGTAACCCCGACGATATGCGCATGTCCACTTTGTAGTGAAGCTGTGTGCCAAGTTTCATCGAAATCCAGTCTACAGTTTTCAAGAAATAGCGCGGAAACGAATATCACTCTGTATGTATATGGCTTAAACAGTCAGGGGCAGTAACTCTAAATTCGACTGTCGAACCGGGTAACCACGACGATATGCGCATGTCCGCATTGTAGTAAAGCTGTGTGCCAAGATTCATTGAAATCCGGTTTATAGTTTTCAAGAAATAGCGCGGAAACGAATATCACTCTGTATGTATATGGCTAAAACAGTCAGGGGCAATAACTCTAAATTCGGCGGTTGAACCGAGTAACCCCGACGATATGCGCATGTCCACTTTGTAGTGAAGCTGTGTGCCAAGTTTCATCGAAATCCGGTCTATAGTTTCCAAGAAATAGCGCGGAAACGAATATCACTGTATGTATATGGCTAAAACAGTCAAGGGCAGTAACTCTAAATTCGGCGGTCAAACCGGGTAACCCAGACGATATGCTCATGTCCACTTTGTAGTGAAGCTGTGTGCCAAGTTTCATCGAAATCCAGTCTACAGTTTTCAAGAAATAGCGCGGAAACGAATATCACTCTGTATGTATATGGCTAAAACAGTCAGGGGCAGTAACTCTAAATTCGGCGGTCGAACCGAGTAACCCCGACGATATGCGCATGTCCACTTTGTAGTGAAGCTGTGTGCCAAGTTTCATCGAAATCCGGTTTATAGTTTCCAAGAAATAGCGCGGAAACGAATATCACTGTATGTATATGGCTAAAACAGTCAAGGGCAGTAACTCTAAATTCGGCGGTCAAACCGGGTAACCCAGACGATATGCTCATGTCCACTTTGTAGTGAAGCTGTGTGCCAAGTTTCATCGAAATCCAGTCTACAGTTTTCAAGAAATAGCGCGGAAACGAATATCACTCTGTATGTATATGGCTAAAACAGTCAGGGGCAGTAACTCTAAATTCGGCGGTCGAACCGAGTAACCCCGACGATATGCGCATGTCCACTTTGTAGTGAAGCTGTGTGCCAAGTTTCATCGAAATCCGGTCTATAGTTTCCAAGAAATAGCGCGGAAACGAATATCACTGTATGTATATGGCTAAAACACTCAAGGGCAGTAACTCTAAATTCGGCGGTCGAACCGGGTAACCCCGACGATATGCGCATGTCCACTTTGTAGTGAAGCTGTGTGCCAAGTTTCATCGAAATCCAGTCTACAGTTTTCAAGAAATAGCGCGGAAACGAATATCACTCTGTATGTATATGGCTTAAACAATCAGGGGCAGTAACTCTGAATTCAATGGTCGAACCAGGTAACCCCGACGATATGCGCATGTCCTCTTTGTAGTGAAGCTGTGTGCCAAGTTTCATCGAAATCCGGTCTATAGTTTCCAAGAAATAGCGCGGAAACGAATGTCGGACGGACGGACGGACGGACGGACGGACGGACGGACGGAAGGACGGACGGACATGGCAAAAACAATATCCCCCCCGAAAAATTTTTTCGGCGGGGGATAAAAAATTTAAGAGGAGGGAGGGGGGACACATTACCCCTGGGTAACCTGTCCCAGGGGTAACGTGTCCCCCCCTCTCTCCTCTTAAAATGTTTTCACATTATTTCTGCGCAATTTACTTTGGTGGTATTATCATAAAATATTAATAATGGTAATAATAATAGTTGATAAATATTTGGAGAAAGTGATTTAATAAAAAATTACAATGTAATTAGATATTTTCCTTCTTTGGAAATGTGAAAGAATAAAAAATTTTTAGATATTTAAATTTCATGTTTAAAATAACTTATTTTAAAAGATTTAATACTTATGAAACAAAATATGCATTGAAAATACACAATATGATTAAAAAAAAAATTTCCAAGGGGGGGGGGGGGACACGTTACCCAGGGGGTGGGACACGTTACCCCTGGGTAACGTGTCCCCGGGGACACGTTACCCAGGGGGACACGTTACCCTGTTACACCGGAAATCTATGGTTAGATGCTCAAATCAGTGCGATATTACCGAATAAATGTTTAAATGTGCCGTTAAGTCCAGTGTAATCGATTAATTTATCAAACATGTGGTCATAAAACACTGTAGCTGGAAAAGATAACATCGCAAACATGCTGTAACGTTGTCACGAAGAAACCGCACAATGATTTTCAATGACATGACACCAAAAACTGCCATTTACAGCCTTTATTTGTACATTTATATGTCTTTTTTGTTTACTTGCAATGCAAGTTGATAAACATAAACAGTGATATCGTACCATTTCGTTCGGGCGATTAAGATCAACCCACATGATCTCAATATGCGCTTTGTGCACTTGCAATCCGTTTATAACATTTGAAAATAATGATCGATAAAACTGATATTTTCGTGCGTATTATAAATCATATCTACATACCTTAGTAACTTCCATTTGAGTGCATCCTTTAAAAAAAGACGGAAAGAGAAGTAAAACAAAATACCACGTGTATTGTTTACAAAAATTCGGATGTGACATGAAGTATCTGTACCTTGTGTTCATGAAAAATGTTCCTCGCTTTGTCCGAGTTCACCACCACTGATAATATAGTGCAGTAGATTCTAAATTGTCGTCTGCATCTAGTCTAAATGTTGGTCCCTGGTAGAATTTTTAAAATAATTCTTAGTTTAACAATTTCCCAAACAAGACTTTGTTTTCAAACAATCGATTTGAGTTTCGAAAACGCATCTTGTTCGTTTGAGGGATTTTTAAAAACTAGAAGACCTGAAGGTCTTGAGTCGCTCCACAGGCCTGAATTTCTTTAAATATTCAATCCAAGTTTTGATTAGATTGTTCAATAGTTGTCTTTCTAAGAGCAAAAAGAAAGTAAAACTAGATTGTACAAAACATGTGGTTCTTTGAGCAAAGAGAGTAAAACTTTGTTTGCCATTTGAGAAAGGGTAAAATGAAACAAGAGAAAATTCCAGATTAGGATGATACTTGCAATGATAATTTTCCTTCGACCAAACAGATCTAAACTATCATTGATTACTCCAAAATAGTTCATATTTCTAAAATTAGATTTCATTGTTTGTTCTAAAAATAGATTTGGGGAAATACCCTATTTATAAAATAACCAGAAAGCCCTCATTTTCTTGTAATTTCAAATCCAAGTTTTGACAAGATTTTTCAATACTTTTGGGTCTTAGAGCAATAACAAAGTAACTAGAAAGCTGAAAATACCTTTGTTTTGATTAGAGTGAATTTGGCTGATCTAGTTTGAAAATGAAGTCATAATTGGCAATTTTGTCAAATTCAAAGGCATATAACTGGGAATGTTATATTACTCTCAAGCTAAGAATCACACTAAAATAAGATCTTTACCTCACTTACATTTTGTTTTAGGTTTTGACCTGATTGATCATTATTTGTGGTTGAAAAGAGAATGAAAATAAGTCGAAAACTCCAATTTGTCAAATTTAAGGGCATATAAATCATAATTTACCATTCTAATGAAGCTGACGATAACATCCATGCAAGATCTTATGGCCAATTAGATTATAATAAAGTTTCCTGTTGATTGTTGGATATTTATGGTCGTTTGAGTAAAAATAAGGTCAAAAATGGTAATTTTGTCAATTTCAAGGGCACATAACTCATGATGCAATTTTCAGATCAAGCTGAAAGTTGCACCCAGGCAAGATCTTATAGTAACCATCATTCTGTCTAAGTTTTGTCTTGATTGGTCAATATTTGTAGTTGCTAGAGTGAAAACAAAGTCAAAATAAAGCCGAAAATGGCAATTTGGTCAATTTCAAGGGCACATAACTTATGATGTAATGGTCAGATCAAGCTGAAAGTTGCACCCAGGCAAGATCTTATAGTCAACATCATTCTGTCCAAGTTTTGTCTTGATTGGTCAATATTTGTAGTTGCTAGAGTGAAAAAAAGCCAGAATGGCCATTTTTTAAATTCAAGGGCAGATAACTCCAGATTTTCTGATTCGATCAGAATCAATTGAAGGAATCTGAGAGAGGACCACCCAAATATCATTCCTGTGAAGTTTGATTGAAATCCATCCAGTAGTTTCTGAGGAGAAGATTTTTAAAGAAAAAGTTGACGACCGGACGACCGGACGCACGCACGCACGACGGACACAGCGCCATGACAATAGCCCGCTGGCCTGAAAGGCCAGTGGAGCTAAAAAATGTCATTACATACGAAAGGATCGACATATTTTTTGTGGACTTAAAATTTTAGAGACAAAATTAGCATACTGGAAATATCTGTGATCATCCCAAAAGACTTTCGTATTGATCTCTCCCATTTTCGATAACCAAAAAATCTTCATAAACCTGAATGCCGAACCATCTCCTTGATAAAACTAGTGAAAATTGGAAGCATTTACAGAAAGCATTCCGGTAAAACAAAGATAGTACCAAGACACGAGGGAACTGTTGGCCCTGAGTCGCTCACACGATAAATTGTAGGCTATATACATTACTTCTAAAGTGAAACAACTATGTGTAAAGGAAGGTTAGATTTCTTTTTGGCAGCGAACAATACACAAAATATTATCAACTAGATGCAAAATCAAGGCTAGAAGTAGCCTCCATGATTCGTACATATTTTGGTCATCCCGTTTTATTTCACGTCAACATAGACATGGTGGGGACATTCTCCCCGTAGCTCTAGATCGTTCGTTGTCCTCACATATCTCTGCAAGGGGCTAGCTCGGCTGGAGACCACAGATCGTGGTCTACCGAAGGATAACGTCTTTTATTACTGTTTAACTATATCACTTTTTTTTCATTTATTCGTTAGAAAAAGAAAACATTATTCTGTTTGCATCATAAATGCTCTCAAATTTAAGTATTGATCTAATTAAGCCTTCTCCAAATCTCAAAGCCCGGAGTTGAATAATTACAATTACAGCCATTGCAATTTCATAACCTTAACCTTTTCCCATACAAGATCTGGGTTTGACGTCCACAAGGTGGGAAAGGTTTGAGAAAACATTGGGACAAAAGAAATTGCTGACAATCAGCAATTTCCTCATTTGCCTTAACCTCTGCAATGAAACATGCAAATCAGAGGCCATTATGTCTTCTGCAGCAGCCAGCTGAGCCCGGATAGCTCAGTCGGTAACGTCGGAGTCTGTCTATCCAGGGGTCTCGAGTTCGAACCCCGGCTTGGCCAGTATCCATTCTGACATTTGACAAAAGTCATTTGTCTCTCACCAATTGGTGTGAATCATCTATGTGAGAGAGCAGCTGGGAGGCTCGGTTTGGATATTGTGGTTGTACTGGTGCGAGAAATACCAGGAACCCACGGTTAGGTGCTCCAGCCGCCGCGATATGACCATAGAAGTTGAAAACGACGTAAAACCCCAATAAACTAAACTAAACTTCTGCAGCAGCCTTCAAATTGGGCCACCTTAATATTTTGCTATTTTGGAAAGTGTTAAGGAATTTATAACAATCAGGGCCTGTTTTCCCCATATCTCAGCTAACATGGTTTACATGGTGTGGTATTCACATTTCATACTGGTCCAGACAACACCTGCAAGTCAATGAAATTTAATAATTTTTGGTATTTTGAGGTAGGAAACATTGTGGAAATAGAAATTGCTGGTAACAAGCAATTTCTTCATTTCCACTAAGTTTTCAGAATCAACCATCTTGTAGCGAGTCAAAAAGAGTCAATATGTGGCAATTAGGTTAAAGCCTTTTCACGAGAACAATATTTTTAGACCGTTCCAATTTGAAAGCTATCGTTAACAACAAAACGGATGGTACTGGAAATAAGGGATATCAGTATTTTATTAACCTGTTACCAAACAGCTTTTTTCTAACTTATCAAAAGTCAAAGACATTGCAGACAACAATGTTAAGTGAATGAAATTTAAATGATTTTGGTCTTACAGGGAGGAAAACATCACGAGAAATGTAGCAATTGCTTGTCAAAAGTAATTGCTTCACTTTCCATAGTATTTTCCTATGCATTAAGTTATGGGCATAAAAAAGTCAGTGTTAGGGAAAAGTAGAAGAGAAAAAGAACATGCATTTTGATTACCATTTTGGTTAAAGTGAATTTGATATTTGAAACTACCTCAACAAGATGTGTTTGTGAAACACCAATGCCCCCGAAATGGCCATTTTTCTAAGATTTTAAGTTTTCGTAGAGTAAAGGGTTGATAAGGGTTAACAGATGACCTTGAGGTAGGTAAAACTGCATGGAACAGATAGATATCATTGAAAGGAAGTTGCATACCAAATTTGAGCTTTGTATGTCAAATACTTTTGGAGAAAAGGGCAATGTTAAGCTTTTGGACAGACGGACTGACAGACAGACGGACAGACAGACAAACGGAAGCGCCAACATTTCAGGATTAAATGGACAGACAGATGGACACGAGTAAAACAATATGCCCCAAATCTCTCGATACGGGGGCAGAAAAAGTTGGCCTGCATCTACCGAGTCTAACTAGACATAGTTAGACATGACAAAGCAACAGGCGGAAAACGTCTGTAGGTCTAGGGTTAATGTCGAACTTTGAATTGTTGTTATCAATAATTCGTCTCTTTTCAACAAACCTTGTAACTGCAGCTCTAAACAAGCTGCAGTTACAAGGGTTTTCTTGAAAATCGACGAGTTTCTTCTTATCTCTCAATGTTAGCCAAAAGTGTCAAAACCATTTACTGCTACTGAAAAAGGAACTTTTACCTTTTGCATTGATAGATTGATTGGGTTTAACACCGTTTTCAACTGCTATGGTCATATCGCGGAGACTGGTGCACTTGACCATGGATTCCTGTCGTTTCTCAGACCATATACTACCACAACATCTTAACTGAGCCTCCAGTTGCTCGCACACAAAGGTTAAAGATATCAAACCATTGGTGGAAGATGATTTTGTCTGAAAGGATATTTGCTGCGTCAGAGGATCGAATTGGGACCCTATTGTATTAATAGCTTTTTTTGGAATAAAAAGTCAAATACAACTACATCTTTTTTTTTTTAAAGTAAATGCTTCATGTCATTTAATAATAAATCTACCCTTTCCTAAACAAAACTCGATTTTGACATGCATAAGAAAGACAACCCTGATAACATTGGGAAGAAGTACTGAAATTATGGTGACCACCATTTTCTTCTTTTCCTTCAACATCTTCTGTGCCAAAAGTACAGAAAATCCATTTTCATCAAAACCTATTTTGTTGTTTACAGAAAGTCTAAATGAAGCTGTGTTAAGTTTTATAGTTTGGGAAAAGTTCAATAATCTAAAACATTTATACAAATGTACTGAACATTAGCCCATTGCAACATAATGTCGCTTTTGACGCCAAACAAGATAACAGCTCTGGAAAACATTATGGAAAATCAATAAATTGCTTGCGACCAGCAAATTCTTCATTTCTAACAATGTTCTTTACCCAAATAAGACCAAAAAATGTAAAATCAATTCACTTTAAATTGTCATCTGAAAAATCTTTGAATTTTGAAAATGCTAGTAAATTGCCTTCTGATTATACGTTAACTATCGATGGTCATTTTTGAATCACTGGGTATTTGTTTGAGTACATCATTAACAGATCTATTCACTGAATCTGTTTCAAATTTAATCTCTCTTATTCTATCACCAAGTACAAGTGGTTGTCTATTGTCACTCAAATTCATCAGGTTTTTCAGCGCATCTCTAGCTGCCATTTCTTCTGCTATGATCAGCGTTTCTCCTGGCGCTGCAATAAAAGTTGAAGAAACAGTAACAAACAAGAGCCGGAAGTCAGGTTTTGCTATCATAAAAAGTGCTTCGTCACAAAAAATATGCTTACTTGACCTTAAGCCTTTCCCAAACAAGACCTGGTTTTGATGTCCCTTATAGAAAATATGTGGGAAAATATTGAGACAAAATAAGAAACTGCTGATAACCAGCAGTTTCTCCTTTTGTCTCAATATTTTCGGTGCCATAGTTTACACAAATCCAATCTTTATTAACATTCACTTTGTCATTTGTGGCAGTTTTTGAAGTGGATCACCCTAAAATTTTGTCGTTCAGGAAAGGGTTAACGACCTACAAAATCGGGATGAAGCTAGTTATACTCAACAAAGGATGATATGGTTTTGAGTTATGTTTTTTTTGCACTGCAGTTCTGCTCAGTAAGATCTATCCACATACATGTATAAAGTTTCATTTTACCCCATAGTCTAGCATACCTTTTGACATATGCACAGGACAAAAAATACTCACATTTTCCAACTAGTTTTTTATCGCTGTATATCCCCACACAATGTATGGCCATGATTGTATTTTTGACCGACATGTAAATCAGCTTAGGTGACCAATACAATCGACTTCAAGCAGAAATTATGGCCTTTGATCAGACTGCACATTTGAGCTTGCTGATCTTAGTCTATGCTACCTGTTTGACCAAAAATAATTGATGATCTACAAAATTGTTGGTAAAGGTAAAGTATACAAATACTCACATTTTCCAATCAGTTTTTTATCGCTGTATATCCCCACACAATGAACGGCCATGATTGTATTTTTAGCAGATGTGTAAATCAGCCTAGGTTCAGGTGGACCTCGTCCGATACTCTTTAAAATTCCAGCTACCAGACCCATTGGATTGTGAACAGTCCACAGCTCACTGATGTCTTTGTTAATGAGTTGAGGTATTATAAAGTCTAGGATGAAATACTTGGCCCTCTCTTCGCCCTGTTGAGATATTTAAAGTAGACAGAATTTCTTCAAATTCATTTATAATTTACAAACCTGACAATTTGCAGAACAACTTGGTCAATTCTCTGGTCAATTCTCTATCATATTGTTTCTACTGAATTGATCAAGGGGGTCTGCAAGAAGTAAGGAGTAATGGGGCTCCCTATGAGTGACTTAGAAATCTCGCTCTAAAGAATGTGGCTCTGTACAAGTTAAGATTAATGTAGTTCAATTAGTACTTAGATGTCTTTCATTTAATGCTATGTTATATTCTTTAATCAACAAAAGGTCAACCAGAATGAATAAATCTTCAAAGTAAAAGGTTCAACTTTTAACTTTAAGAATTCACAATAAAAAAATCAAGAGATAACAGTTATAAGTTTATCAGAAATTAATATTTGCAAGACCTTGACAGATATGTCAGTAAAACACTGACATTCAAGAAATATTATTAAAGCTTAATATTCTGATTATATACAATGCTATCGAGAAATGAGCTAACAAACCTACCTGTGACTGCACCAGGGCTCCAATAACTGCCAGAAATGTTGTTACATATTCATGGTCTTCAGGGGGATAACTCTGAAAGCAATGTATATTCTAAACTCTATTAGACAACAGGAACATTTTTTCCTTTTATAACCCTATCCCAAACAGCAGAAATCTGGACTGGTCAAGTTTGAACACTGTTGCAGATGACAAAATTATTCAATATTGGGGCAAAAAGAGAAAATGCCGATTGTCAGCTCAATTTTATGCTAAGCCTCGTCTATTAGGGACATCAAAACCAAAACCTCCTAGTTAACTGTACTTTTCCTTAGTGAGATCTATCTACCAATAAAGTTTCCAGTCTTTCAGAAACTCGTCAGACCGAGGGACATGTCTTGTAAAAACCGACTCGGTCTGGTATGGATTTGTAGTTCACAGGACAGATTGTCCGGTAAAATGTTTTAAGGCAGTGATTGAAACTTGGTAGAATTTTGCAAAATGTGAGTTTCAATTACAACATGTAATCTGCATTTTCAAACACTTGGATAAAGGCCTGGCTGAGAACAATTAGATTGTGAAGATAGTTAAAAATGCCATGTAAAATCATCAAAAAACTTGAGAAAATTCTCATTTTGCTTCAAGATCAGATGTTAATTTTGTTATTTGTGAAAATTTTCAGTCTTGTAAAAAAAATTTGGTCTGGTAAATAATTTTTTTTACCAGACCCAATGTCCAATTAACATTCTGCAACATTCGGAAAGACTGAGTTTCACGATCATAGCTGCTTGACTTTCAGAGATATGCTCCAGACAAGTACTTTGTACACAGACGGACAAGCAGACAAATGGACGATCAGACAGACAGGTAGACAAGCTTATTACATTGCATCCAAGAAAATGTTTATTTTGCGGGGGTATAATGATACTTACATAAATGATTGAGATACATGTACCAGTAATATTGTATTAAAACAAGAGTGCCATGGTCACAATATACGCCGCCACTTATAAAACTTGAGACAAAAAAATGACATTGACAAGGATTTATAAATATTCACACAAAAACCTGTAAAAAGTTGTGTTCACAAAAAGGTTTTTATAAATATCCAGTCAAAAACCTGGAAGGAATTGCTTTCATGAGGCTGAAATATCATTAAGCCCCAGAGACTAAGGTTGAAGGGGGCATAACTCAGGCAAAAATCAATGTACCATAAAATCCTTACTTCATGCACATCTACCAATTTAGGTAATAACATCCACCAAGTTTCATTAGGATCCAGTTAGAATCTAAGAAGAAGTTGTGTTGACAAGGCTGCAATTTCAGTCAGCCCCAGAGACTAAGTTTTAAGGGGGCATAACTCTGGCAAAAATCAATGAACCATAAAATCCTTCCTTCATACACATCTACCAATTGAGGTGATAATGTTGACCAAGTTTCATTAAGATCTAGCCAGAAACATAGGAGGAGTTGCGTTGACAAGGCTGCAATTTCAATAAGCCCCAGAGACTAAGTTTTAAAGGGGCATAACTCTGGCAAAAATCAATGAACCATAAAATCCTTCCTTCATGCACATCTACCAATTGAGGTGATAACATTGACCAAGTTTCAAGAAGATCCAGCTAGAAACTTAGGAGGAGTTGCGTTGACAAGGCTGCAACTTCAATAAGCCCCAGAGACTAAGTTTTTAAGGGGCATAACTCAGGCAAAAATCAACGAACCATAAAATCCTTCCTTCATGCACATCTACCAATTGAGGTGATAACATTGACCAAGTTTCAAGAAGATCCAGCCAGAGACTTAGGAGGAGTTGAGTTGACAAGAAAAGTGGACTAACGTACGGACGGATGGACGGACGGACGGACGGATGGACGGACAGACGGAGAAGATGACGCCAATATACGTCCGCCTCCGGGGGCGTATAAAAATCAAAAGCTCAAGATTTCACATCTTGAGATGAATTCCATCTTGGCTTAGGCCGATTGAATGGGGTTAAACATCCTCTTCAACTGCTATGGTCATATCTCAGTGTCAGGAGTTTCTAAGCATAGATTCCTGATGTTTCTCTCATCAGTATTTCCACAAATATTTTTCTCAGTCACTAGCTGCTCGCCCACATAGGTTTGCGATTATCCAACCACTGATGGGGTACACATGTTGGAAAGAATGTTCACTGTGGCTGAGGATTGAACTTCCAACTGCACTATGGCCTCAGAGTCTTGGCTTACAATAAGAATTGAAATACTAATGTAACATCAGCCAACTTACCCTCGATTCTATCAAGTCTGTCAAACCTAAGTTGTGACTTATAAACAAGAGAGTTTCATGCGAGAGTAGATAGTCACAGACAGCCCTGAAATGTATAACAGGCATATTTTGGGTCAAATCGGAGGAAGCAATCACATACTACTTCAACACACATATCCTAATATATGTGTTGCTCTAAATGTAATAAATGTTTTTTCTTCTTTTTATGCCCCTGTATCGAAAGATCTGGGGCATATTGTTTTACTCGTGTCCATCTGTCTGTCAGCCTGTCCATCTGTCTGTCAGAGAACTTAACATTTGCCTTTTCTCGGAAAGTATTGGACATACAAAGCTCAAATTTGGTATGTAACTTTATTTCAATGATATATATCCGTTCCATGCAACATGATCTTCCTCAACGTCATCTGTCAACCCTTATCAACCCTTTACACAAAAACTTAACATTTTAGAACAAGAGCCGTCAGAGACGGACAATGCTCCCCGATTAAGGCATTGTCACAATAAATGTATGCCATGCAGAGCTAAGATTAAGCTAACAAACATTAAGCCCCCTTTTTCCAAGACATACTATTTATACGCAAATTTCAAGTAGTTTATTGTCAAGGGCATCTGCTTTGCTACTCAAATATGAAATTTCATCAAATTCTGACCATCAGACTAGGCGAAATTAGAGAAAAACTGTATTTTACCTTAAGTCCCCTTTTCCCATGACGAGGCCTCAAATTCAAAAACTGGGAAAAGTACATCGGCATTATGTCATAGGAAGTTCACATGGTAAGTTTCATTTGATTTGGCGCAAGGGTTATAGAGAAATCACTTCGGACGGACAGACGGACGGAATGACGGACGGACAGACGAAGCGGCGACTATATGCTCTCCCTTCGGGGAGCATAAAAATGGCCATTTCAGGGGCATTTGTGTTTAACAAACAGATAGTGTTCACTCTTCAATTCAAATTACATGTATTAGTAATTAGAGACTGAGAAATTACATGATGACAGCTGGAGAGTGATATCCGCCAGCAACTGTGATATCTGCGCTCTTTTTCACAGAGGCTCTTTCATTGTTATGAGAGCATAAGAATATGAAAACAGTCCCATTTCAATTAGGAAGAATATGAGAATAGTCCCATTTTAATTAGATCAATATTTTAATTTAAGAGCAGTTTTGATGCAAACAGAATAATATTTTCTTTCTCTAATGTACGAGGGGTGATCAAAAAGTTCCCGGAAAAATGTTCTTATTTTTTTATTAATAGTCCGATCTTCACTAAATTTGAACTATAAAAGGATCATCCATTTTCTGATATGCTTGTAAATTATATTTTATGGCAATCAATTAATACAGATTTTATCGTTCCCACGGCAACGTCACTGACGTCAACCCGGCCCAGGCTTTGACGACGTCAATTAATCCAACGTTTTCTTTACAAGCCCGATTTAACAAACACTGTACTTTTAAATAACTTTTCCGCATCATCTTTTTCAAAGTACTCCCCCTTGAAAGAAATGCATTTTCTGCATCTATTAGCCCAGGACAGGAATGAGTTTGTGTAACCAGCTTCTGGTAGTTCAGCAATGGATCGTTGCACGGCCTGTGCTAGTTGAGCCATCTCGTCGAAGTGCTGACCCCTAAGATTCTTCTTTATAGCAGGAAAAAGGTAAAAATCGCAGGGGGCCAGGTCTGGGCTATAAGGTGGATGTTCAAGCATCTCAAAGCCCAGGTCTTGGATAACGGTCTGGGTTGATATGGCACGGTGGCTGGGAGCATTGTCTTGATGGAAAATGACCCGTTTCACAAGATTGGGCCTTTTCTTTCGCATCGCCCGCATAAAGTCACGTCTCAGGACCTGAAATGACACAAACGTGCGTTCTAGATGGAATTTATATAATTTAAATGTTGATCACATTATGTTGAAATTAAATATTTGTATACCTATCTCTAATCTATAAAAAAATGTGGATTACCTTTGAATAGTATGCTGCGTTTACAGACTGTCCCTTGGCACCGCATGAGCAAGGACGACTCCTCGCACATCGTAAAATATGATGAACATCTGCTTTTTTGTAGATGGCGAGACCTTAAATTTCTTCGGAGAAGGAGAGCTAGGAGCCTTCCACATGGTGGACTGAGCCTTTGTTTCGGGTGTATATAGGCTTAACCATGTTTCATCGACCGTTACTATCCGTGCCAGAAAGTCGTCGCCCTCTAACTCGACTCGCTGCAAAAATTGCGAACAACACTGCACCCGTTGTTTCTTTTGTTCCATATTTAACATCTTTGGGATCCAGCGTGCACAAAGTCGACACATATTAAAGTCTTGATGAATTACATTAAACACAGTACCATAACTACACTCAACTTTGTCTTGTAACTCGCGTATGGTGGTACGTCGGTCTTGATCTAACAACGTCTTGATTTGTGTAACGAGCGTCGACGTTACCAACGTCGGACGTCCAGTGCGCGCATCGTCTGTTGTGTCTTTTCGGCCACTCTGAAAGCGTCGATACCAATCATAAACAGCTGTTTTTTTCATTGCAGCATCACCATAGACATTACGCAACATTTCAATAGTTTTATTTACCGAAATATTATTTCCCGCACACAGTTTTATCGCTGCTCTCTGCTCGCTACTCATTTTTACTGCACGCACTCTTTAAAATGGCTACCACAATAACAAATGACGTCACATTTGCATTTGACGTCAGTCATATAATGCTTCCTAATCGCGCGTTAAATGTACGAAGTTTGGACGACGTACGTTAAAAAACGCGCGTATGCCATGACTTTATATAAACGCTTATTTGATAAAAATAGTATAATTTTGGGCCGGGTCGACGTCATTGACGTTGCCGTGACAACGATAATTTCGTTTATTGTTGCATGTCACTGCATTTAATTTGCATTCAAATTAGAAAATGGTTGATATTTATAAAGTTCAAATTTGGTGAAAATCGGAATATTAATAAAGAAATTAAAACATTTTTCCGGGAACTTTTTGATCACCCCTCGTATAATACAAGAAATGAAACAGTTATAAAGTAACTTAAGACGCTTTCTTTCGGTAGACCATGATTTGTGGACGCTAGCCAAGGTAGCCCCCCCCATGCGGAGATGACATGTGAAGAGCAACGAACAATAACTCTGCGGGGAGAATGTGATATCTGACCCATCCTTTGACACGTCATTTGTCTCTCACCAATGTATGAACAATGTTTTCCTAAGTATTTTCCTTGAGGGGTGTCAAAAAGCATCACTGTTAGTGTATAGGAATGGCATTAAACCCTACTTAACCCTTTCCCAAACAAGACCGGGTTTTTACGTCTCTTATAGACAAGGCTTGGGAAAATATTGAGACAAAAGAAGAAAATGCTGATATCAGCATTTTCTCCTTTTGTCTCAACATTTTTCTGTGCTATACGGTACACAAATTCTCTCATTATTTGAACTTATTTTGTCGTCTGCAGCAGTTTTCAAATTGGACCACTCTAAAATTTTGATGTCTGGTAATGGGTTAAACTAGAAATCTATCACTGAAGGTGATAAAAATACCCCCGCCACCACCTTTGTTCGGACAAGCGTTTTTGTTGATTTAGGAGCCAAACTCAGAAATTGTCAATCCGATTTCATTGAAATTTGGTTCAATCAGGGGCCATAATCAGCAAGTATCGGTCTGATTTCCATGAATTTTGCATCTTGCATATATACAGGTCCTAATGCATACCTGTGCCAAGTATGAAGCAAATCGTTCATTAACTATAGGAGGAATTGTCCGGACAAGCATTTTTGTCAAATCAGGGGCCATAACTCAGAAATTATCAGTGCGATTTTCATGAAATTTGCGTCTTGCACATCTACAGGTCCTAATGCATACCTGTGCCAAGTATGAAGCAAATTGGACAGTAACTGTAGGAGTTGGCCGGACAACCATTTTTGGGTCAAATCAGGGGCCATAACTCAAAAAGTATTGGTCCGATTTCTGTGAAATTTGCGTCTTGTACATCTACAAGTCACAATGAACACTTGTGCCAAGCATGAACTAAATCGGTCCACAAAAGTAGGAGGAGTTATCCGGACAAGCATTTTTGGTCAAATCAGGGGCCATAACCGAAAAAGTAATGGTCAGATTTTCGTGAAATTTGCGTCTTGCACATCTACAGGTCCTAATGCACACCTGTGCCAAGTATGAAGCAAATTGGACAGTAACTGTAGGAGGAGTTGGCCGGAGAAGCATTTTTTGGTCAAATCAGGGGCCATAACTCAAAACATATCGGTCCGATTTCCGTGAAATTTGCGTCTTGCACATCTACAGGTCACAATGAACACTTGTGCCAAGTATGAACGAAATCGGTCCACAAGTGTAGGAGGAGTTATCCGGACAAGCATTTTTTGGTCAAATCAGGGGCCATAACTCAGAAATTATCAGTGCGATTTTTCGTGAAATTTGCGTCTTGCACATCTACAGGTCACAATGAACACTTGTGCCAAGTATGAACTAAATCAGTCCACAAGTGTAGGAGGAGTTATCCGGACAAGCATTTTTTGGTCAAATCAGGGGCCATAACTCAGAAAGTATCGGTGTGATTTTCGTGAAATTTGCGTCTGGCACATCTACAGGTCCTAATGCACACCTGTGCCAAGTATGAAGCAAATCGGACAGTAACTGTAGGAGGAGTTGGCCGGACAAGCATTTTTTTGTCAAATCAGGGGCCATAACTCAAAAAGTATCGGTCCGATTTCCGTGAAATTTGCGTCTTGCACATCTACTGGTCACAATGAACACTTGTGCCAAGTATGAACTAAATCGGTCCACAAGTGTAGGAGGAGTTATCCGGACAAGCATTTTTTGGTCAAATCAGGGGCCATAACTCAGAAAGTATCGGTCCGATTTTCGTGAAATTTGCGTCTTGCACATCTACAGGTCACAATGAACACTTGTGCCAAGTATGAACTAAATCGGTCAACAAGTGTGGGAGGATTTGTCCGGACAAAGTTTTGGAGACAGACCAACCAACCATCCAACCACTGGACCGACAGGTTGATTCCAGTATACCCCCTCCAAACTTCGTTTGCGGGGGTATAACAAGCTTTGATGTACATGTACCTTATTCCTTCCTCAAACATGTCTGGGAACGAGTATCTTAGATATGCCAGTACATACTTCTGGGCTACTTCCTGACCTGAAACATGATACAATATACAGAGATTAACCCTTTCACATGTATTGACACCCAATAAGCTTGGGGAAGCATTGTGAAAAATGAAGACATTGGTTGTCACAAGCAATTTCTGCATTTTCCCTAATGTTTCTACCCAAAAAGGATTAATTTTCATCCATATGAATTGCTGTCTGCATCATCTTTTCATATAAACTGGTCTTAAATTTTGCTGACTTGTAATGGATCAACAAGAGCTGCTGTAGGACAGCAAAGCGCCACAATCAAGCGCTGGATAGTGGAAAATTCCAAAAAGTTAGAATTCCACTAAAATAAATCAAATGTCAGAGAAATGAATCTTTGTCTAGAGGTTAATATTATAGTCACAGAAGCATGTGCAAAGTTTTAGAGCAAAACCATCAACAGAACAAAAGAATTACATTGACAATCAAGTGATTGGAATATGTGGCTTGTGGGTGCTCATTTGAGCCATCAATGAGATGAATCCAATGAGTACCAAGAGTACCCATAACATAGGGTTTAATGAACAATAAATAAAATATTGCATTTTGAAAAGTCTTTATCCTCTCTTATCCGGAGCTCTGTATATGTTTGCCTCTGAGAGCTTTTCTAAGGAAACATATGAACAGTGGTTGATCATGTGATTCAGAATTTCAGAAAATCATCAGTATTTTTTATTATACCTGACCAATTTGAATTCGATTTGAAGCAGAGGTGGGAAAATGCTAAGAATAAGCTGGATGTGACATATTTTTGAAAAATCAACTGATAAAAAGTTATTGAAGATCAACCAATTTTGGTTGATCTTCAATAACTTTTTATCTGTTAATTTTTCACAAGTCCACAACATCCATCTAATGTGTGACACTTGTTCACCTTCTCTGCTTCAAACCAAATTCAAATCAGTCCCATATTAACAAAATTATTGATGATTTTCTGAAATTGTTCTATCAAATGATTATCAACCATGATACGGTATAGTACCTTTTTCTGCCAGTTCCGTGTTGTCACCCACCACTGTGTCTATAGAAATACCCAGATCTTCACTCTTGCTCACTTCCACTGCTCGCAGAGAACTAAAACGGATCAAGTTAACCGATTACCAAACTGCAAAGTTTTAGACTTGTCTAAATTCAAAGATGTTGCAGGCAATAATTCCAAGTGACTGAAATTGTACATTCATTGGTCTTTCTGTATAGAAAATATTTTGGGGAATGAAGAAATTGCTTGTGACAAGCAATTTCTTCATTTTCCACAATGTTTTTGAAGGTTTTTACCATGTTGGGTGTCAAAAGGCATCTTTATATGGGAATGGGCGAAACAACTCTTTACAATTTTTTGGCGATATTACTACAAAGATCTACCACAATTTTTGAAATAAGAGCTCTTCAGATTGTGAAATTAAAATTACAAGTACCCAGGTACAAATTCATTGCTTGTTACCCATTCAATAATAATCACTTTCAACTTATATCAACAACTTAACAAAGATTGACAGCCAAAATCTTAAACAGTTATGAAAATAGCGTGCAACATGTTGTCTATAATTACCAACATTTGGTTACACAGGCTCATTTAGTTCAAAGTCCACTTAAAGCTATGTTGCTGTGGGTAATTAAACCCATCATCAGGAAAATTAGTTAATCCAATAGTCATCACTTCAAAAGATATTATAAATTTATAATGCATACCTGCATCTCAAAGCAAGCCAGAGCAACTTCTCCTCAAACTGTTCACCAAGCCTTTGTCCAAATGCATATCTTTCTGCTTCAATATTCCTGAAAAACAAAAAACTTATTTTCAGATTCCAAGCGTAATCAATTTGAAACAGAAAACTTTTGTTTGAGTTTATTGGGGTTTTACGCCGTTTTCAACTGCCAGGGTCATATCGTGGCCGCTGGAACACCTACCCATGGATTCCTGTTGTTTCTCAAACCAGTACTACCACAACACCCTTACCGAGCCTCCAGCTGCTTGTCCACTTAGGTTAACGATTTCAAACCCATTGGTGGGTGACAATTCTGTCAGAAAGGGTATTAGCCGCGGCCAGGCCATCGAACAGAAAAAAGATTTGCAAGTGAAACACAAAATCCATTGTAACCCGTAACCCTTTCCAAAACAAGACCGAATTTTGAAGCCCCTACAAGAAAGGGATTGGGAAAACATTACTTGGCAAAATGACAATCAGCATTTTCTCCTTTTGCCTCAATATTTTCTGTATTACATTGTACACAAATTCCATACCTATTTACAGTAATCTTGCCAGCTGTAGTAGCTTTCAAAATAGCAAAGTCCAGACTTTTGATGTTTGGGAAAGGGTTATGTAAATCTCTATACTTTACCAGCATCCAAGTTTTGAAGGGTGTTTTTCTGGTTCTGGGCCTACTCTGATTCTTCTATTATACAACTCTTTCAGGTATTGTTCTTTCTTTAGACTTCTGGTGGTTTGTTGTACATATTGTGTGACACTTCTTCTGTCTTCTACAAAACAAATCAAATGGCAATGAATTTTGTGCTAAAAAAGACACGGTTTTCTGTTAGGTATGGATAATCTGTCAGTGTTGTGAAGCCATTGACCAAATTTTAGATATCATCTCTATACTTTACCAGCATCCAAGTTTTGAAGGGTGTTTTTCTGGTTCTGGGCCTACTCTGACTCTTCTATTATACAACTCTTTCAGGTATTGTTCTTTCTTTAGACTTCTGGTGGTTTGTTGTACATATTGTGTGACACTTCTTCTGTCTTCTACAAAACAAATCAAATGCAGAGCTCCAGATAAGAGGGGGGTAATGACTTTTCAAACTGCAATAATTCTGTAATTGTTCATCAAACCCTATGTTGTGAGTACTCATTTGCATCGTCTCGTCGAGACGATGCAAATGAGTACCCACAACATAGGGTTTGGAATTGAAATAACAAAGTTAGAATGTCTTCACCCCCACATATCTGTAACCCTGCAAATGGCAATGAATTTTGTGCTAAACAAGAGCTGTCACTGTAAGATGACAATGCCCCTGACACCGCTTTGATTTTAAATTATGGCCAATCTATGTTCAAGGTCAAGGTCATCCAGGGGTCAAGGTCACCAAAGTATGTGCCTACAGAAAGGTAATGTACCAAGGAATGTTGTGGTAAAGTATGAAGCGAATATGTTAAGTAATAAGGAAGTTATGGCCAATGTTAAAGTTTTTGGACGGAATGACGGACAGACGGACGGACAGACGGACAAGTCAAATTTATGATGCCTCCCTATCAGGGGCATAAAAAGGACAGGGTTTTCTTTTAGGTATGGATAATCTGTCGGTGTTTTTATATAATCATGTAACTATGGCTTGAATCAATTAGATTTTATAACAACACCTACAAAATACTATTGTTTGTCAAATATTATGTCACAGTTAACTTGATCAAATCGATCCACATTTACCATATATAACTCTTCGCAAACTTTTTTTACCGGCAAAACTGTAGGATTTGTTTGGTAACTTAAATTTAGGCAGATAACGGAAATTATGTAGATAGCCAGTGTATAAGACAGACAGCCATTTAGATGAAGTGAATGGAATGTAAATAAATTTAAGCCATCATGTAAGCGCAATCATAAAGTATACAGTGTTCTCCCCAGCCCAATAAGCTGTATCGGCCCCACTACAGCTTCATGTAAATCAGTGTTTTGAACCCTACAGCTTCAAAACTACCCCACACCTTAATTTCTCCAAAATGGTCACAAAAGAGAGACATTTAGAGGTATTCATGTCAAAACCTGATAAATGGTGCATTCTTATCAACTAAAATG
>CAVMGG010000789.1:0-5000 GCA_963680895.1 Fragum sueziense
TAGCTGACTAACTAGCTGACTAGCTGACTGACTAGCTGACTGACTGACTGACTGACTGACCTTATGACTGCTGAATGACCTAATGACGGACTGGCTGACCCACAGACTGACAGAATGACCTACTGACTGACTGGCTGACCTACTGGCAGACTGACTGACTGACTGACTGACTGACTGACTGACTGACTGACTGACTGACTGACTGACTGACTGACTGACTGACCGACTGACTGACTGACTGACTGACTGACTGACTGAGTAGCTGACTAACTGACTAACTGACTGACTGACTGACTGACTAACTGACTGACTGACTGACTGACTGACTGACTGACTGACTGACTGACTGACCGACCGACCGACCGACCGACCGACCGACCGACCGACCGACCGACCGACCGACCGACCGACCGACCGACCGACCAACCGACCGACCGACCGACCGACCGACCGACCCGACCCGACCCGACCCGACCCGACCCGACCCGACCCGACCCGACCCGACCCGACCCGACCCGACCCGACCCGACCCGACCGACCGACCGACCGACCGACCGACCGACCGACCGACCGACTGACCCACCCACAGACCGACCCACCCACAGACCGACCCACCCACCGACAGACTGACTGACTCAGTGACTGACCCACCCACCGACAGACTGACTGACTCAGTGACTGACTGACTGGCTCAGTGAATGACAGGCTGAGCAACTGACTGACCTACTGAGTGACTGGCTGACTGACAGACTTGATGACCTAAAGACAGACTGACTGACCCACTGAATGACAAATTGACCTACTGACTGACTGGCTGATCTACTGACTGACTGACTGATCTCTTGACCTGCTAACTGGTTGACCTACTGACTGACTGACTGGCTGACCTACTGACTGACTGAGTGAGTGACTAGCTGTCTGACAGACTGAGTGACTAGCTGTCTGACTGACTGACTGGGTGACTAGCTGTCTGACAGACTGAGTGACTAGCTGTCTTACAGTCTGAGTGATTAGCTGACTGACCAACTAACTGACTGACTTACAGATTGGCTGACCTAGTGACTGCTGAATGACCTAATGACGGACTGGCTGACCCACTGACTGACAGAATGACCTACTGACTGACTGGCTGACCTACTGGCAGACTGACTAACTGACTGACTGATCGATCGACCAAATGACTGACCTACTGAAAGACCTACTGACAGACTGACCTACTGACTGAGAGACAGACTGACTGACCTACTGACTGAATGACTGACTGACTCACAGACTGACTCACTGACTGTGACTGACTCACTGACTGACTCACTGACTGTGACTGACTCACTTACTGTGACTGACTCACTGACTGTGACTGACTGACTGATTTACTGACTGACTGACTGGCTGACATACTGACTGACTGAGTGAGTAGATGTCTGACAGACTGAGTGACTAGCTGTCTGACAGACTGAGTGACTGACTGACCGACCGACGGTAAGACCGACTGACTGACCAACCTACTGAGTGACTAGCTGTCTGACAGACTGAGTGACTAGCTGACTAACTAGCTGACTAGCTGACTGACTAGCTGACTGACTGACTGACTGACTGACTGACCTTATGACTGCTGAATGACCTAATGACGGACTGGCTGACCCACAGACTGACAGAATGACCTACTGACTGACTGGCTGACCTACTGGCAGACTGACTGACTGACTGACTGACTGACTGACTGACTGACTGACTGACTGACTGACTGACTGACTGACTGACTGACTGACTGACTGACTGACTGACTGACTGACTGACTGACTGACTGACTGACTGACTGACTGACTGACTGACTGACTGACTGACTGACTGACTGACTGACTGACTGACTGAGTAGCTGACTAACTGACTAACTGACTGACTGACTGACTGACTAACTGACTGACTGACTGACTGACTGACTGACTGACTGACTGACTGACTGACTGACTGACTGACTGACCGACCGACCGACCGACCGACCGACCGACCGACCGACCGACCGACCGACCGACCGACCGACCGACCGACCGACCGACCGACCGACCGACCCGACCCGACCCGACCCGACCCGACCCGTCCCGACCCGACCCGACCCGACCCGACCCGACCCGACCCGACCCGACCCGACCGACCGACCGACCGACCGACCGACCGACCGACCGACCGACCGACTGACCCACCCACAGACCGACCCACCCACAGACCGACCCACCCACCGACAGACTGACTGACTCAGTGACTGACCCACCCACCGACAGACTGACTGACTCAGTGACTGACTGACTGGCTCAGTGAATGACAGGCTGAGCAACTGACTGACCTACTGAGTGACTGGCTGACTGACAGACTTGATGACCTAAAGACAGACTGACTGACCCACTGAATGACAAATTGACCTACTGACTGACTGGCTGATCTACTGACTGACTGACTGATCTCTTGACCTGCTAACTGGTTGACCTACTGACTGACTGACTGGCTGACCTACTGACTGACTGAGTGACTAGCTGTCTGACAGACTGAGTGACTAGCTGTCTGACTGACTGACTGGGTGACTAGCTGTCTGACAGACTGAGTGACTAGCTGTCTTACAGTCTGAGTGATTAGCTGACTGACCAACTAACTGACTGACTTACAGATTGGCTGACCTAGTGACTGCTGAATGACCTAATGACGGACTGGCTGACCCACTGACTGACAGAATGACCTACTGACTGACTGGCTGACCTACTGGCAGACTGACTAACTGACTGACTGATCGATCGACCAAATGACTGACCTACTGAAAGACCTACTGACAGACTGACCTACTGACTGAGAGACAGACTGACTGACCTACTGACTGAATGACTGACTGACTCACAGACTGACTCACTGACTGTGACTGACTCACTGACTGACTCACTGACTGTGACTGACTCACTGACTGTGACTGACTGACTGATTTACTGACTGACTGACTGGCTGACATACTGACTGACTGAGTGAGTAGATGTCTGACAGACTGAGTGACTAGCTGTCTGACAGACTGAGTGACTGACTGACCGACCGACGGTAAGACCGACTGACTGACCAACCTACTGAGTGACTAGCTGTCTGACAGACTGAGTGACTAGCTGACTAACTAGCTGACTAGCTGACTGACTAGCTGACTGACTGACTGACTGACTGACTGACTGACCTTATGACTGCTGAATGACCTAATGACGGATTGGCTGACCCACAGACTGACAGAATGACCTACTGACTGACTGGCTGACCTACTGGCAGACTGACTGACTGACTGACTGACTGACTGACTGACTGACTGACTGACTGACTGACTGACTGACTGACTGACTGACTGACTGACTGACTGACTGACTGACTGACTGACTGACTGACTGACTGACTGACTGACTGACTGACTGAGTAGCTGACTAACTGACTAACTGACTGACTGACTGACTGACTAACTGACTGACTGACTGACTGACTGACTGACTGACTGACTGACTGACTGACCGACCGACCGACCGACCGACCGACCGACCGACCGACCGACCGACCGACCGACCGACCGACCGACCGACCGACCGACCGACCGACCGACCGACCGATCCGACCGACCCGACCCGACCCGACCCGACCCGACCCGACCCGACCCGACCCGACCCGACCCGACCCGACCCGACCCGACCCGACCCGACCCGACCGACCGACCGACCGACCGACCGACCGACCGACCGACCGACCGACCGACCGACCGACCGACTGACCCACCCACAGACCGACCCACCCACAGACCGACCCACCCACCGACAGACTGACTGACTCAGTGACTGACCCACCCACAGACAGACTGACTGACTCAGTGACTGACTGACTGGCTCAGTGAATGACAGGCTGAGCAACTGACTGACCTACTGAGTGACTGGCTGACTGACAGACTTGATGACCTAAAGACAGACTGACTGACCCACTGAATGACAAATTGACCTACTGACTGACTGGCTGATCTACTGACTGACTGACTGATCTCTTGACCTGCTAACTGGTTGACCTACTGACTGACTGACTGGCTGACCTACTGACTGACTGAGTGACTAGCTGTCTGACAGACTGAGTGACTAGCTGTCTGACTGACTGACTGGGTGACTAGCTGTCTGACAGACTGAGTGACTAGCTGTCTTACAGTCTGAGTGATTAGCTGACTGACCAACTAACTGACTGACTTACAGATTGGCTGACCTAGTGACTGCTGAATGACCTAATGACGGACTGGCTGACCCACTGACTGACAGAATGACCTACTGACTGACTGGCTGACCTACTGGCAGACTGACTAACTGACTGACTGATCGATCGACCAAATGACTGACCTACTGAAAGACCTACTGACAGACTGACCTACTGACTGAGAGACAGACTGACTGACCTACTGACTGAATGACTGACTGACTCACAGACTGACTCACTGACTCTGACTGACTCACTGACTGACTCACTGACTGTGACTGACTCACTTACTGTGACTGACTCACTGACTGTGACTGACTGACTGATTTACTGACTGACTGACTGGCTGACATACTGACTGACTGAGTGAGTAGATGTCTGACAGACTGAGTGACTAGCTGTCTGACAGACTGAGTGACTGACTGACCGACCGACGGTAAGACCGACTGACTGACCAACCTACTGAGTGACTAGCTGTCTGACAGACTGAGTGACTAGCTGACTAACTAGCTGACTAGCTGACTGACTAGCTGACTGACTGACTGACTGACTGACCTTATGACTGCTGAATGACCTAATGACGGACTGGCTGACCCACAGACTGACAGAATGACCTACTGACTGACTGGCTGACCTACTGGCAGACTGACTGACTGACTGACTGACTGACTGACTGACTGACTGACTGACTGACTGACTGACTGACTGACTGACTGACTGACTGACTGACTGACTGACTGACTGACTGACTGACTGACTGA
>CAVMGG010000789.1:10000-24413 GCA_963680895.1 Fragum sueziense
CCCGACCCGACCCGACCCGACCCGACCCGACCGACCGACCGACCGACCGACCGACAGACCGACCGACTGACCCACCCACAGACCGACCCACCCACAGACCGACCCACCCACCGACAGACTGACTGACTCAGTGACTGACCCACCCACCGACAGACTGACTGACTCAGTGACTGACTGACTGGCTCAGTGAATGACAGACTGAGCAACTGACTGACCTACTGAGTGACTGGCTGACTGACAGACTTGATGACCTAAAGACAGACTGACTGACCCTCTGAATGACAAATTGACCTACTGACTGACTGGCTGATCTACTGACTGACTGACTGATCTCTTGACCTGCTAACTGGTTGACCTACTGACTGACTGACTGGCTGACCTACTGACTGACTGAGTGACTAGCTGTCTGACAGACTGAGTGACTAGCTGTCTGACTGACTGACTGGGTGACTAGCTGTCTGACAGACTGAGTGACTAGCTGTCTTACAGTCTGAGTGATTAGCTGACTGACCAACTAACTGACTGACTTACAGATTGGCTGACCTAGTGACTGCTGAATGACCTAATGACGGACTGGCTGACCCACTGACTGACAGAATGACCTACTGACTGACTGGCTGACCTACTGGCAGACTGACTAACTGACTGACTGATCGATCGACCAAATGACTGACCTACTGAAAGACCTACTGACAGACTGACCTACTGACTGAGAGACAGACTGACTGACCTACTGACTGAATGACTGACTGACTCACAGACTGACTCACTGACTGTGACTGACTCACTGACTGACTCACTGACTGTGACTGACTCACTTACTGTGACTGACTCACTGACTGTGACTGACTGACTGATTTACTGACTGACTGACTGGCTGACATACTGACTGACTGAGTGAGTAGATGTCTGACAGACTGAGTGACTAGCTGTCTGACAGACTGAGTGACTGACTGACCGACCGACGGTAAGACCGACTGACTGACCAACCTACTGAGTGACTAGCTGTCTGACAGACTGAGTGACTAGCTGACTAACTAGCTGACTAGCTGACTGACTAGCTGACTGACTGACTGACTGACTGACTGACCTTATGACTACTGAATGACCTAATGACGGACTGGCTGACCCACAGACTGACAGAATGACCTACTGACTGACTGGCTGACCTACTGGCAGACTGACTGACTGACTGACTGACTGACTGACTGACTGACTGACTGACTGACTGACTGACCGACCGACCGACCGACCGACCGACCGACCGACCGACCGACCGACCGACCGACCGACCGACCGACCGACCCGACCCGACCCGACCCGACCCGACCCGACCCGACCCGACCCGACCCGACCCGAACCGACCCGACCCGACCCGACCCGACCCGACCCGACCCGACCCGACCCGACCCGACCCGACCCGACCGACCGACCGACCGACCGACCGACAGACCGACCGACTGACCCACCCACAGACCGACCCACCCACAGACCGACCCACCCACCGACAGACTGACTGACTCAGTGACTGACCCACCCACCGACAGACTGACTGACTCAGTGACTGACTGACTGGCTCAGTGAATGACAGACTGAGCAACTGACTGACCTACTGAGTGACTGGCTGACTGACAGACTTGATGACCTAAAGACAGACTGGCTGACCCTCTGAATGACAAATTGACCTACTGACTGACTGGCTGATCTACTGACTGACTGACTGATCTCTTGACCTGCTAACTGGTTGACCTACTGACTGACTGACTGGCTGACCTACTGACTGACTGAGTGACTAGCTGTCTGACAGACTGAGTGACTAGCTGTCTGACTGACTGACTGGGTGACTAGCTGTCTGACAGACTGAGTGACTAGCTGTCTTACAGTCTGAGTGATTAGCTGACTGACCAACTAACTGACTGACTTACAGATTGGCTGACCTAGTGACTGCTGAATGACCTAATGACGGACTGGCTGACCCACTGACTGACAGAATGACCTACTGACTGACTGGCTGACCTACTGGCAGACTGACTAACTGACTGACTGATCGATCGACCAAATGACTGACCTACTGAAAGACCTACTGACAGACTGACCTACTGACTGAGAGACAGACTGACTGACCTACTGACTGAATGACTGACTGACTCACAGACTGACTCACTGACTGTGACTGACTCACTGACTGACTCACTGACTGTGACTGACTCACTTACTGTGACTGACTCACTGACTGTGACTGACTGACTGATTTACTGACTGACTGACTGGCTGACATACTGACTGACTGAGTGAGTAGATGTCTGACAGACTGAGTGACTAGCTGTCTGACAGACTGAGTGACTGACTGACCGACCGACGGTAAGACCGACTGACTGACCAACCTACTGAGTGACTAGCTGTCTGACAGACTGAGTGACTAGCTGACTAACTAGCTGACTAGCTGACTGACTAGCTGACTGACTGACTGACTGACTGACTGACCTTATGACTGCTGAATGACCTAATGACGGACTGGCTGACCCACAGACTGACAGAATGACCTACTGACTGACTGGCTGACCTACTGACTGACTGACTGACTGACTGACTGACTGACTGACTGACTGACTGACTGACTGACTGACTGACTGACTGACTGACTGACTGACTGACTGACTGACTGACTGACTGACTGACTGACTGACTGACTGACTGACTGACTGAGTAGCTGACTAACTGACTAACTGACTGACTGACTGACTGACTAACTGACTGACTGACTGACTGACTGACTGACTGACTGACTGACTGACCGACCGACCGACCGACCGACCGACCGACCGACCGACCGACCGACCGACCGACCGACCGACCGACCGACCGACCCGACCCGACCCGACCCGACCCGACCCGACCCGACCCGACCCGACCCGACCCGACCCGACCCGACCCGACCCGACCCGGCCCGACCCGACCCGACCCGACCCGACCGACCGACCGACCGACCGACCGACCGACCGACCGACCGACCGACCGACCGACCGACCGACCGACCGACCGACTGACCCACCCACAGACCGACCCACCCACAGACCGACCCACCCACCGACAGACTGACTGACTCAGTGACTGACCCACCCACCGACAGACTGACTGACTCAGTGACTGACTGACTGGCTCAGTGAATGACAGGCTGAGCAACTGACTGACCTACTGAGTGACTGGCTGACTGACAGACTTGATGACCTAAAGACAGACTGACTGACCCACTGAATGACAAATTGACCTACTGACTGACTGGTTGATCTACTGACTGACTGACTGATCTCTTGACCTGCTAACTGGTTGACCTACTGACTGACTGACTGGCTGACCTACTGACTGACTGAGTGACTAGCTGTCTGACAGACTGAGTGACTAGCTGTCTGACTGACTGACTGGGTGACTAGCTGTCTGACAGACTGAGTGACTAGCTGTCTTACAGTCTGAGTGATTAGCTGACTGACCAACTAACTGACTGACTTACAGATTGGCTGACCTAGTGACTGCTGAATGACCTAATGACGGACTGGCTGACCCACTGACTGACAGAATGACCTACTGACTGACTGGCTGACCTACTGGCAGACTGACTAACTGACTGACTGATCGATCGACCAAATGACTGACCTACTGAAAGACCTACTGACAGACTGACCTACTGACTGAGAGACAGACTGACTGACCTACTGACTGAATGACTGACTGACTCACAGACTGACTCACTGACTGTGACTGACTCACTGACTGACTCACTGACTGTGACTGACTCACTTACTGTGACTGACTCACTGACTGTGACTGACTGACTGATTTACTGACTGACTGACTGGCTGACATACTGACTGACTGAGTGAGTAGATGTCTGACAGACTGAGTGACTAGCTGTCTGACAGACTGAGTGACTGACTGACCGACCGACGGTAAGACCGACTGACTGACCAACCTACTGAGTGACTAGCTGTCTGACAGACTGAGTGACTAGCTGACTAACTAGCTGACTAGCTGACTGACTAGCTGACTGACTGACTGACTGACTGACTGACCTTATGACTGCTGAATGACCTAATGACGGACTGGCTGACCCACAGACTGACAGAATGACCTACTGACTGACTGGCTGACCTACTGGCAGACTGACTGACTGACTGACTGACTGACTGACTGACTGACTGACTGACTGACTGACTGACTGACTGACTGACTGACTGACTGACTGACTGACTGACTGACTGACTGACTGAATGACTGACTGACTGACTGACTGACTGACTGACTGACTGAGTAGCTGACTAACTGACTAACTGACTGACTGACTGACTGACTGACTGACTGACTGACTGACTGACTGACTGACTGACTGACTGACTGACTGACTGACTGACCGACCGACCGACCGACTGACCGACCGACCGACCGACCGACCGACCGACCGACCGACCGACCGACCGACCGACCGACCCGAGCCGACCCGAGCCGACCCGACCCGACCCGACCCGACCCGACCCGACCCGACCCGACCCGACCCGACCCGACCGACCCACCCACCGACAGACTGACTGACTCAGTGACTGACCCACCCACCGACAGACTGACTGACTCAGTGACTGACTGACTGGCTCAGTGAATGACAGGCTGAGCAACTGACTGACCTACTGAGTGACTGGCTGACTGACAGACTTGATGACCTAAAGACAGACTGACTGACCCACTGAATGACAAATTGACCTACTGACTGACTGGCTGATCTACTGACTGACTGACTGATCTCTTGATCTGCTAACTGGTTGACCTACTGACTGACTGACTGGCTGACCTACTGACTGACTGAGTGACTAGCTGTCTGACAGACTGAGTGACTAGCTGTCTGACTGACTGACTGGGTGACTAGCTGTCTGACAGACTGAGTGACTAGCTGTCTTACAGTCTGAGTGATTAGCTGACTGACCAACTAACTGACTGACTTACAGATTGGCTGACCTAGTGACTGCTGAATGACCTAATGACGGACTGGCTGACCCACTGACTGACAGAATGACCTACTGACTGACTGGCTGACCTACTGGCAGACTGACTAACTGACTGACTGATCGATCGACCAAATGACTGACCTACTGAAAGACCTACTGACAGACTGACCTACTGACTGAGAGACAGACTGACTGACCTACTGACTGAATGACTGACTGACTCACAGACTGACTCACTGACTGTGACTGACTCACTGACTGACTCACTGACTGTGACTGACTCACTTACTGTGACTGACTCACTGACTGTGACTGACTGACTGATTTACTGACTGACTGACTGGCTGACATACTGACTGACTGAGTGAGTAGATGTCTGACAGACTGAGTGACTAGCTGTCTGACAGACTGAGTGACTGACTGACCGACCGACGGTAAGACCGACTGACTGACCAACCTACTGAGTGACTAGCTGTCTGACAGACTGAGTGACTAGCTGACTAACTAGCTGACTAGCTGACTGACTAGCTGACTGACTGACTGAATGACTGACTGACTGACCTTATGACTGCTGAATGACCTAATGACGGACTGGCTGACCCACAGACTGACAGAATGACCTACTGACTGACTGGCTGACCTACTGGCAGACTGACTGACTGACTGACTGACTGACTGACTGACTGACTGACTGACTGACTGACTGACTGACTGACTGACTGACTAACTGACTGACTGACTGACTGACTGACTGACTGACTGACTGAGTAGCTGACTAACTGACTAACTGACTGACTGACTGACTGACTAACTGACTGACTGACTGACTGACTGACTGACTGACTGACTGACTGACTGACCGACCGGCCGACCGACCGACCGACCGACCGACCGACCGACCGACCGACCGACAGACCCACCCACAGACCGACCCACCCACAGACCGACCCACCCACCGACAGACTGACTGACTCAGTGACTGACCCACCCACCGACAGACTGACTGACTCAGTGACTGACTGACTGGCTCAGTGAATGACAGGCTGAGCAACTGACTGACCTACTGAGTGACTGGCTAACTGACAGACTTGATGACCTAAAGACAGACTGACTGACCCACTGAATGACAAATTGACCTACTGACTGACTGGCTGATCTACTGACTGACTGACTGATCTCTTGACCTGCTAACTGGTTGACCTACTGACTGACTGACTGGCTGACCTACTGACTGACTGAGTGACTAGCTGTCTGACAGACTGAGTGACTAGCTGTCTGACTGACTGACTGGGTGACTAGCTGTCTGACAGACTGAGTGACTAGCTGTCTTACAGTCTGAGTGATTAGCTGACTGACCAACTAACTGACTGACTTACAGATTGGCTGACCTAGTGACTGCTGAATGACCTAATGACGGACTGGCTGACCCACTGACTGACAGAATGACCTACTGACTGACTGGCTGACCTACTGGCAGACTGACTAACTGACTGACTGATCGATCGACCAAATGACTGACCTACTGAAAGACCTACTGACAGACTGACCTACTGACTGAGAGACAGACTGACTGACCTACTGACTGAATGACTGACTGACTCACAGACTGACTCACTGACTGTGACTGACTCACTGACTGACTCACTGACTGTGACTGACTCACTTACTGTGACTGACTCACTGACTGTGACTGACTGACTGATTTACTGACTGACTGACTGGCTGACATACTGACTGACTGAGTGAGTAGATGTCTGACAGACTGAGTGACTAGCTGTCTGACAGACTGAGTGACTGACTGACCGACCGACGGTAAGACCGACTGACTGACCAACCTACTGAGTGACTAGCTGTCTGACAGACTGAGTGACTAGCTGACTAACTAGCTGACTAGCTGACTGACGAGCTGACTGACTGACTGACTGACTGACTGACTGACCTTATGACTGCTGAATGACCTAATGACGGACTGGCTGACCCACAGACTGACAGAATGACCTACTGACTGACTGGCTGACCTACTGGCAGACTGACTGACTGACTGACTGACTGACTGACTGACTGACTGACTGACTGACTGACTGACTGACTGACTGACTGACTGACTGACTGACTGACTGACTGACTGACTGACTGACTGACTGAGTAGCTGACTAACTGACTAACTGACTGACTGACTGACTGACTAACTGACTGACTGACTGACTGACTGACTGACTGACTGACTGACTGACTGACCGACCGACCGACCGACCGACCGACCGACCGACCGACCGACCGACCGACCGACCGACCGACCGACCGACCGACCGACCGACCGACCGACCGACCGACCGACCCGACCCGACCCGACCCGACCCGACCCGACCCGACCCGACCCGACCCGACCCGACCCGACCCGACCCGACCCGACCCGACCCGACCGACCGACCGACCGACCGACCGACCGACCGACCGACAGACCCACCCACAGACCGACCCACCCACAGACCGACCCACCCACCGACAGACTGACTGACTCAGTGACTGACCCACCCACCGACAGACTGACTGACTCAGTGACTGACTGACTGGCTCAGTGAATGACAGGCTGAGCAACTGACTGACCTACTGAGTGACTGGCTAACTGACAGACTTGATGACCTAAAGACAGACTGACTGACCCACTGAATGACAAATTGACCTACTGACTGACTGGCTGATCTACTGACTGACTGACTGATCTCTTGACCTGCTAACTGGTTGACCTACTGACTGACTGACTGGCTGACCTACTGACTGACTGAGTGACTAGCTGTCTGACAGACTGAGTGACTAGCTGTCTGACTGACTGATTGGGTGACTAGCTGTCTGACAGACTGAGTGACTAGCTGTCTTACAGTCTGAGTGATTAGCTGACTGACCAACTAACTGACTGACTTACAGATTGGCTGACCTAGTGACTGCTGAATGACCTAATGACGGACTGGCTGACCCACTGACTGACAGAATGACCTACTGACTGACTGGCTGACCTACTGGCAGACTGACTAACTGACTGACTGATCGATCGACCAAATGACTGACCTACTGAAAGACCTACTGACAGACTGACCTACTGACTGAGAGACAGACTGACTGACCTACTGACTGAATGACTGACTGACTCACAGACTGACTCACTGACTGTGACTGACTCACTGACTGACTCACTGACTGTGACTGACTCACTTACTGTGACTGACTCACTGACTGTGACTGACTGACTGATTTACTGACTGACTGACTGGCTGACATACTGACTGACTGAGTGAGTAGATGTCTGACAGACTGAGTGACTAGCTGTCTGACAGACTGAGTGACTGACTGACCGACCGACGGTAAGACCGACTGACTGACCAACCTACTGAGTGACTAGCTGTCTGACAGACTGAGTGACTAGCTGACTAACTAGCTGACTAGCTAACTGACTAGCTGACTGACTGACTGACTGACTGACCTTATGACTGCTGAATGACCTAATGACGGACTGGCTGACCCACAGACTGACAGAATGACCTACTGACTGACTGGCTGACCTACTGGCAGACTGACTGACTGACTGACTGACTGACTGACTGACTGACTGACTGACTGACTGACTGACTGACTGACTGACTGACTGACTGACTGACTGACTGACTGACTGACTGACTGACTGACTGACTGACTGACTGACTGACTGACTGACTTACTGACTGACTGACTGACTGACTGAGTAGCTGACTAACTGACTAACTGACTGACTGACTGACTGACTAACTGACTGACTGACTGACTGACTGACTGACTGACTGACTGACTGACTGACTGACCGACCGACCGACCGACCGACCGACCGACCGACCGACCGACCGACTGACCGACCGACCGACCGACCGACCGACCGACCCGACCCGACCCGACCCGACCCGACCCGACCCGACCCGACCCGACCCGACCCGACCCGACCCGACCGACCGACCGACCGACCGACCGACCGACCGACCGACCGACCGACTGACCCACCCACAGACCGACCCACCCACAGACCGACCCACCCACCGACAGACTGACTGACTCAGTGACTGACCCACCCACCGACAGACTGACTGACTCAGTGACTGACTGACTGGCTCAGTGAATGACAGGCTGAGCAACTGACTGACCTACTGAGTGACTGGCTGACTGACAGACTTGATGACCTAAAGACAGACTGACTGACCCACTGAATGACAAATTGACCTACTGACTGACTGGCTGATCTACTGACTGACTGACTGATCTCTTGACCTGCTAACTGGTTGACCTACTGACTGACTGACTGGCTGACCTACTGACTGACTGAGTGACTAGCTGTCTGACAGACTGAGTGACTAGCTGTCTGACTGACTGACTGGGTGACTAGCTGTCTGACAGACTGAGTGACTAGCTGTCTTACAGTCTGAGTGATTAGCTGACTGACCAACTAACTGACTGACTTACAGATTGGCTGACCTAGTGACTGCTGAATGACCTAATGACGGACTGGCTGACCCACTGACTGACAGAATGACCTACTGACTGACTGGCTGACCTACTGGCAGACTGACTAACTGACTGACTGATCGATCGACCAAATGACTGACCTACTGAAAGACCTACTGACAGACTGACCTACTGACTGAGAGACAGACTGACTGACCTACTGACTGAATGACTGACTGACTCACAGACTGACTCACTGACTGTGACTGACTCACTGACTGACTCACTGACTGTGACTGACTCACTTACTGTGACTGACTCACTGACTGTGACTGACTGACTGATTTACTGACTGACTGACTGGCTGACATACTGACTGACTGAGTGAGTAGATGTCTGACAGACTGAGTGACTAGCTGTCTGACAGACTGAGTGACTGACTGACCGACCGACGGTAAGACCGACTGACTGACCAACCTACTGAGTGACTAGCTGTCTGACAGACTGAGTGACTAGCTGACTAACTAGCTGACTAGCTGACTGACTAGCTGACTGACTGACTGACTGACTGACCTTATGACTGCTGAATGACCTAATGACGGACTGGCTGACCCACAGACTGACAGAATGACCTACTGACTGACTGGCTGACCTACTGGCAGACTGACTGACTGACTGACTGACTGACTGACTGACTGACTGACTGACTGACTGACTGACTGACTGACTGACTGACTGACTGACTGACTGACTGACTGACTGACTGACTGACTGACTGACTGACTGACTGACTGACTGACTGAGTAGCTGACTAACTGACTAACTGACTGACTGACTGACTGACTAACTGACTGACTGACTGACTGACTGACTGACTGACTGACTGACTGACTGACTGACTGATTGACTGACCGACCGACCGACCGACCGACCGACCGACCGACCGACCGACCGACCGACCGACCGACCGACCGACCGACCGACCGACCGACCGACCCGACCCGACCCGACCCGACCCGACCCGACCCGACCCGACCCGACCCGACCCGACCCGACCCGACCCGACCCGACCCGACCCCGACCCGACCCGACCCGACCCGACCCGACCGACCGACCGACCGACCGACCGACCGACCGACCGACCGACCGACTGACCCACCCACAGACCGACCCACCCACAGACCGACCCACCCACCGACAGACTGACTGACTCAGTGACTGACCCACCCACCGACAGACTGACTGACTCAGTGACTGACTGACTGGCTCAGTGAATGACAGGCTGAGCAACTGACTGACCTACTGAGTGACTGGCTGACTGACAGACTTGATGACCTAAAGACAGACTGACTGACCCACTGAATGACAAATTGACCTACTGACTGACTGGCTGATCTACTGACTGACTGACTGATCTCTTGACCTGCTAACTGGTTGACCTACTGACTGACTGACTGGCTGACCTACTGACTGACTGAGTGACTAGCTGTCTGACAGACTGAGTGACTAGCTGTCTGACTGACTGACTGGGTGACTAGCTGTCTGACAGACTGAGTGACTAGCTGTCTTACAGTCTGAGTGATTAGCTGACTGACCAACTAACTGACTGACTTACAGATTGGCTGACCTAGTGACTGCTGAATGACTTAATGACGGACTGGCTGACCCACTGACTGACAGAATGACCTACTGACTGACTGGCTGACCTACTGGCAGACTGACTAACTGACTGACTGATCGATCGACCAAATGACTGACCTACTGAAAGACCTACTGACAGACTGACCTACTGACTGAGAGACAGACTGACTGACCTACTGACTGAATGAATGACTGACTCACAGACTGACTCACTGACTGTGACTGACTCACTGACTGACTCACTGACTGTGACTGACTCACTTACTGTGACTGACTCACTGACTGTGACTGATTGACTGATTTACTGACTGACTGACTGGCTGACATACTGACTGACTGAGTGAGTAGATGTCTGACAGACTGAGTGACTAGCTGTCTGACAGACTGAGTGACTGACTGACCGACCGACGGTAAGACCGACTGACTGACCAACCTACTGAGTGACTAGCTGTCTGACAGACTGAGTGACTAGCTGACTAACTAGCTGACTAGCTGACTGACTAGCTGACTGACTGACTGACTGACTGACTGACTGACCTTATGACTGCTGAATGACCTAATGACGGACTGGCTGACCCACAGACTGACAGAATGACCTACTGACTGACTGACTGACCTACTGGCAGACTGACTGACTGACTGACTGACTGACTGACTGACTGACTGACTGACTGACTGACTGACTGACTGACTGACTGACTGACTGACTGACTGACTGACTGACTGACTGACTGACTGACTGACTGACTGACTGACTGACTGACTGACTGACTGACTGACTGACTGACTGACTGACTGACTGACTGACTGACTGACTGACTGACTGAGTAGCTGACTAACTGACTAACTGACTGACTGACTGACTGACTAACTGACTGACTGACTGACTGACTGACTGACTGACTGACTGACTGACTGACCGACCGACCGACCGACCGACCGACCGACCGACCGACCGACCGACCGACCGACCGACCGACCGACCGACCGACCGACCGACCGACCCGACCCGACCCGACCCGACCCGACCCGACCCGACCCGACCCGACCCGACCCGACCCGACCCGACCCGACCCGACCCGACCCGACCCGACCCGACCCGACCCGACCCGACCGACCGACCGACCGACCGACCGACCGACCGACCGACCGACCGACTGACCCACCCACAGACCGACCCACCCACAGACCGACCCACCCACCGACAGACTGACTGACTCAGTGACTGACCCACCCACCGACAGACTGACTGACTCAGTGACTGACTGACTGGCTCAGTGAATGACAGGCTGAGCAACTGACTGACCTACTGAGTGACTGGCTGACTGACAGACTTGATGACCTAAAGACAGACTGACTGACCCACTGAATGACAAATTGACCTACTGGCTGACTGGCTGATCTACTGACTGACTGACTGATCTCTTGACCTGCTAACTGGTTGACCTACTGACTGACTGACTGGCTGACCTACTGACTGACTGAGTGACTAGCTGTCTGACAGACTGAGTGACTAGCTGTCTGACTGACTGACTGGGTGACTAGCTGTCTGACAGACTGAGTGACTAGCTGTCTTACAGTCTGAGTGATTAGCTGACTGACCAACTAACTGACTGACTTACAGATTGGCTGACCTAGTGACTGCTGAATGACCTAATGACGGACTGGCTGACCCACTGACTGACAGAATGACCTACTGACTGACTGGCTGACCTACTGGCAGACTGACTAACTGACTGACTGATCGATCGACCAAATGACTGACCTACTGAAAGACCTACTGACAGACTGACCTACTGACTGAGAGACAGACTGACTGACCTACTGACTGAATGACTGACTGACTCACAGACTGACTCACTGACTGTGACTGACTCACTGACTGACTCACTGACTGTGACTGACTCACTTACTGTGACTGACTCACTGACTGTGACTGACTGACTGATTTACTGACTGACTGACTGGCTGACATACTGACTGACTGAGTGAGTAGATGTCTGACAGACTGAGTGACTAGCTGTCTGACAGACTGAGTGACTGACTGACCGACCGACGGTAAGACCGACTGACTGACCAACCTACTGAGTGACTAGCTGTCTGACAGACTGAGTGACTAGCTGACTAACTAGCTGACTAGCTGACTGACTAGCTGACTGACTGACTGACTGACTGACTGACCTTATGACTGCTGAATGACCTAATGACGGACTGGCTGACCCACAGACTGACAGAATGACCTACTGACTGACTGGCTGACCTACTGGCAGACTGACTGACTGACTGACTGACTGACTGACTGACTGACTGACTGACTGACTGACTGACTGACTGACTGACTGACTGACTGACTGACTGACTGACTGACTGACTGACTGACTGACTGACTGACTGACTGACTGACTGACTGACTGAGTAGCTGACTAACTGACTAACTGACTGACTGACTGACTGACTAACTGACTGACTGACTGACTGACTGACTGACTGACTGACTGACCGACCGACCGACCGACCGACCGACCGACCGACCGACCGACCGACCGACCGACCGACCGACCCGACCCGACCCGACCCGACCCGACCCGACCCGACCCGACCCGACCCGACCCGACCCGACCCGACCCGACCCGACCCGACCCGACCCGACCGACCGACCGACCGACCGACCGACCGACCGACCGACTGACCCACCCACAGACCGACCCACCCACAGACCGACCCACCCACCGACAGACTGACTGACTCAGTGACTGACCCACCCACCGACAGACTGACTGACTCAGTGACTGACTGACTGGCTCAGTGAATGACAGGCTGAGCAACTGACTGACCTACTGAGTGACTGGCTGACTGACAGACTTGATGACCTAAAGACAGACTGACTGACCCACTGAATGACAAATTGACCTACTGACTGACTGGCTGATCTACTGACTGACTGACTGATCTCTTGACCTGCTAACTGGTTGACCTACTGACTGACTGACTGGCTGACCTACTGACTGACTGAGTGACTAGCTGTCTGACAGACTGAGTGACTAGCTGTCTGACTGACTGACTGGGTGACTAGCTGTCTGACAGACTGAGTGACTAGCTGTCTTACAGTCTGAGTAATTAGCTGACTGACCAACTAACTGACTGACTTACAGATTGGCTGACCTAGTGACTGCTGAATGACCTAATGACGGACTGGCTGACCCACTGACTGACAGAATGACCTACTGACTGACTGGCTGACCTACTGGCAGACTGACTAACTGACTGACTGATCGATCGACCAAATGACTGACCTACTGAAAGACCTACTGACAGAC
>CAVMGG010000790.1:0-83186 GCA_963680895.1 Fragum sueziense
GATTTTCGTGCTAATAACGTCATCCTATTATCGACCAATGAATTCTCATTTGACCAATTCCAAAACTGCCTTTTTTGGACTGTTTAAAATTTAACCTTTAACCACAAAGTGGCGCCTTTTGACTCCCTGCAATATAAAAGATTAGGATCTGGTCATATACACCATTCCGCACCCATTTCGCGTCCACATCACATCATAAATTGCACTGCGTGGGTCCCCAGTTTTAGACATGCTCCGACCGTGATGGGGACGTTGAATGATGTATGTTTCCAGGCATTTAAGGTATACAACCCATTATTAAAAACACCACTTTCTAGCCATGCCACATGCATCAAATTACACACATTTGTAAATACACTTCAAATAAGTTGATTCGCCGTGCCGGATTTCAAGATTATTCTTCAAGAAGAAAATAATTTACAATTATATTTTTATTCTATATTCATATGCAAGGGAGGTAATTTTTAAACATTTTTGTCAAATATTTCCATAAGTATGCATTAATTCAAAATTCTAAACCGTTAAAAATGCTTATATTTGTATTTGAAATGGAAATGATACACAGTTTAGGTATAACTGGCACTTTTAAATTTTCGTCTCTGGCTCTTTGGTGCTAATGATGGGTTGTATACGTTAAGAAAACATTGTTGGAAATGAAAAGTTGATTTTGACAAGCTTTTTCTTCATTTCCCACCCCACACAAAAAGACAAAAATGTAAAAAATCATTCAAATGAAATGTCCGTCTGCAATCTTCTAAAAAAGGGTCTGCAATCCACATATCTACTTCATCTAAATTCATAAATGAGCCGTGATCTGGAAAAACGCCCCTTATAGCATTTTTAAAATTGTGTTTCAAGATCAGCCTATTGTCAAATGGAGTCCAATATGCATCCATGCTTCTCTCCGTAAGTTACTACAGGTCATGAAGAAGATATTAAAGAACAACATAGATCCTGATCAGACTGTGCGTATGCACAGGCTGATCTGGATCTATGTTGGGCTCAAAAGCCTTATGGGACGTTTTTCCAGATTCGGGTACAAATTGTGTTGGTCCAGGTGAGCGATATGGGACCATCATAGCTTCTCTTGTTCTAATAACGTTATGCACGATATTCAATAATGTTTCATGAAACGTATTTGTTGGCATGCAAAATTGTTTTCATACATAAACCAAATCAGTGTTTCATATCATTAGCATACCGGTACAAGTTTTAGTAAAGCATGATCATTTTGGAGGCTCAGAGCCTCAGACACACCATATACAGAAAGCTATTACCTCAGGTGAGCGCTTCAGGGCCTATATGGCCCTCTTGTTTAAGTGTGGCGTCTGTTTAATGGGCCTCTAAATCAGCTTTTCTTTCATAAAGGTATAAAGTTCTATTTTGCCGTAACCCATTACCACACATTGACGCTTTTTCACACCACAAACGATAAATGTTTTGGAAAACATTGTGGTAAATGAAGAAATTGCTTATGACAAGCAATTTCTTCATTTCCCACAATGTTTTCTACCACAAAAGACAAAAATCCTCTACTTGAAATTGTCGTCTGCAGCATTTTTGGAACAGCCCAAAATTTTACCATCTGGTAATGGGTTAAACATGTTAAGTAAATGACAGAATGTACGAGGGGCGTTCAATTAAAAGTGGTACTAATGGTCAGCCATACCTCGCGGTTCTATAGAACTAGTGGTGCTTGCGGCTATTTGACGGAAAAATTACTCTTTAAACTTGGTCAAAATTTGAGACAAATTCGTTGACTCGTTCAAAAGTTATTGACCTTTTAAGTTGGTTCAGTCATATACACTGGCTATTACGCTGTGCGCAAAATGGAAAAAGAAGTGAAGTAGGATGTACGGGTCTATATTAAAGGTCGCATAGGCTTTGAAATATCTGCATCACATCAGATTCGTGAACATTCGAAGGTTGAATATACGTCAGTTTTTAGGAAGATAATAAAAAATAGAATTGGTAAAACTGTTCTGAATGATGCCCCCCCCCCCCCCCCCCCCTCAGGCAACCCGGGTAGAGCTAGTACCAAAGCAAATGTTGCTGTAGATTCCGACATGACCGAACAAGACGCATGGTTCAGTGTGCAAGAAATAGCAGATAAAGTTGGTTTTTCATCGGTGACATGTTAAACGATTTTGACGAAATGGTTGAAACACAGAAAAGGTCTATGCTTTTTGGGCCCCCACCTGCTGTCTAAAGGACAGAGAGCCACCCGTGCAAAATATATTTTGAAATAATGCAATAAATGCAACAAATGTGGGCTTTCTGAGCTTTATACATATGACTGAACAATAATCTACTATTATGAGCACCAATGGCGTTTCATTAGCAAGCAATGGTTGCGAAAAGATCAGACAAGGTCCGTAATAGCCGAAAAATTAAAAGCGCGGCAAAAGTTTTGTACGCGGTAATTTTCAAATGTAACGGGTGTATTGTTCAAATAATTGTTTCAAATAGTACACTATCGCCGGTCATTCATACAAGAAATGTATGTCGACGAAAGTAAAGAAATATCACGAAAAGAGCAGGTCTAGGACCGACTATATAGGCAAATACCAAATCCATGGCAACGGAGCTGTCCACAGGTGTCCTCTTGTCCAAGACTTCCTGAAAGAGACACATGCTGCACAGCGTCTTCATCCACCCTTATAGCCGGGCTTAAGCCCGTGTGACTTTTTTGTGTTTTCCATGATGACGAAAAAAGCATCTGGTCGTCGGTATAGGCCTTCATGTTCCATATGCAGTGCAATTTACCAGTGTCTGCGGGTTGTTCCAAAATAGGCCCGTTTATTGGCATATAAGTTATTGAAATAAAAACTTCAGAAGTGTGTGGGTGTCAAAGAGGATTACTTCGAAGGATTGAAGAAACTTAAAATTTAATTGCGACATAACTATGGTTTATAGAACCCCAGTTCCAAAATTAATTGAACGTCCCTCGTACGTCACCATAGCGACGATGTATGCCTCTCTCTCCATAAGAATATTTTATTTGTTGATTAATGACCTACATGCGGAATTATTAACCCACTATCAAACAGCAAAATTGTAGACTGTTCCAATTTCAAAGATGTTGCAGACGACAATATTTAAGTGAATGAAATTTTATGTTAAAAAACAACTTCTTTATTTTTCACAATGTTTTCCTACGCGATTATCTTGTAGAGAGTAAAAAAGAGTACATTATTTGAAAATGGGTTAAAGAATGATTAGTTTACATTTGTGAAGTTAGTTTTCGTTATGTGGACATCGCTCACACACGGTGGATAATCACGTGACTCAAACATTTAGAAAATCTTCAATGTTTTTCTTAATACTTGACCAAATTGAATTCGGTTATATGCAGGGAGTGTCGAGAAATGCCAGGAATTAGCTGGATATTCGAAAAATCAGCTGCCAAAAAATTTGGTTGATCTTCAATAATTTTAGTGTTCGACCTACTTTTTGGACCAATGCCACGCCCAGTCTCCAATGAACCGCTAGCGAACACTAAGTCAGATAGAGTCTGTATAGTAAATTCTACGCGATATAAACATTCAATGCGCTGCGCGCATTTGAATGTTTATTTTACGTAAAATCTACTATAATAATACACTATACAGCCTCTATCTAATACTTACCATGTGATTTTTAATGAATCTAATACATGACGTCTTTCCACCTTCTCAGCTTCAAACCGAATTCAAAGTGGTCAAGTATAAACAAATATTATTTCAAATTTTCTGAAAGCGTTGTATCATGTGACTATGCAGCATGGCACACATCGACTAATTCCAAATACCACTTAAGGGGGAATGCTCCAGTTTTTCGGAACACTCGGTCATTACTGCAGTAAATTAAATGTTTCGTACCAACATGTTTCGCTACCATAATTTCAATAATATAACACATCATTACAATTTACCATTTTCGACGGTAAAAGTGTATTTATAATGCGAAACTGATTTCCTCAAGATGGAAATCGATTATTTAGAGCAAGACAGTCGTAAGTGTGTATGCAGTTACCACTGTTTTGCGTCATTTTATCCATGTGTAGCTGATAAAAATTGCTGTAATTCACTAATAAGTGCGCTGACCTATACATTTTCTTTTTGAATTATTACCAGGACATGTTGCTTAATACAATGAGGGAGTTTTATCAAATTCTATTATGTAGAACTTGAAATATTTCCAAAAATATGCAAATTTTGACATAAAACACTCCACCTTCGTTGATCAAACCGAACACGTGAGCATGCTGTTTTATACATTTACGCGTTTATAATAGCACATATTTAGGGTTTTCTGTTCTTATTAAATGTAAGACGTTACTTTAAATCCGTTTTTGGGACTAAACGATGAATATACAGCATTTTATTAGCATTTTAGTGACCTTGGACAGGTGCAAGAAATTGTGCATTTTTTCGATGTAGGGGTATGTGATACGAATGCCTATAAAATTCAAACAAGATAGCTGACCCCCCATTTTTATTTTATTTTTCAATTGGTAATAACATGTAATTTCAACATACAGAATATAAATAAATTCTATTATTGGGAAAAAAATAAGGAAACTGGAGCATTCCCCCTTAACCCAAACTTAAAATCTAGTCCAGCAACTTTCAAATTGGAACATTTTTTTTTATAAAAAAATACATTTTGGGAACCCAGCCCGTCTTTGTGTGCTGATTTGTTTGGAGTTATTCTTAAACCATTTTCTGAAACAATTTCACAACTGCACAATTTCGTCCACTTTTCTGCGTGAAACCGAAGTAAAATGATGAAAATGCTAGCACGGACATTTGGTGCCGCAAAATAGACATAAAGTCTTATTACTTCTCTCTATAACCACCTTAAGGTAGTAAACACCTAATGAGATTCACGCGCGACGTCGTTACGTTACATTCGTTATATTCGTTACTTGTCCGAACATATTCGGATGACATCGTAAACATTCGGTGGTGTAACGATCCACTGCCGAATGTTTACGACGTCGCCCGAATAATTCCGATGTCGCTTGAATCTCGATAGGGATGGATTACCTTAAACGACCCGAAGAATGCGTTTACCGTTAGAATGTAATGATATCGCCCTCTCACGTGGAAGGGCCAATAGTTAAAAGTACATTTTTGTGGCGGCACTATACAGTACCTATATTTGAACTTGTTTATCGTCAAATACAAATTATAGGACCGTTCTGTAGCGTACTCATTCATTAGATGTTACACGACCTTAATCCTTTCCCCAAGCGAGACCAGTCTTATTTGAAATGGACCGCAGACGACAAAATTGGTGTTAATTTAAAAAAGATTTATATATCGTCGCTTTTCAACGAAAACCTCGTAACTGCAGCTTGTATTAAGCTACAGTTACGAGGTTTTTGTCGAAAAGCAGCGATATTTCATAACAGACAAAATATTTAGGCAAACGAAAAAATGTTGCTTATTTATTTTTTTATTTTTATTTTTATCTATTTTTTTTTTTTTTTTTTTTTTTTTTTTTTTTTTTGCCTCAATGCTTTCAATGGCATATAAATATATGGGACGTTAAAACCACGCCTTGTTTTGGGAAAGGGTTACATGATGTTTGATACTTTCCTGAGTGTTTTGACGTCCCTAATCATTCGAATTTTGAAGAACGTGGTGAAAACCAGTGTCCTCCTTTTCTCTTAATGCGTTCCGTACTCAATCACCATATTTTCAAACATAACTTTACATTAATTTTGTTTTCTGCGACTCAATCCAATCTGAACCTTTCTAATATTTTGCTGTTTGGGAAAGGGCTAATATTCTTGGCGGGAGAGTTCACGAATACGCCGCTCAAGATAATTAGAGGTAGGCTACGCCTAAAGGGCCTTTATAATGGCATAAACTTAACCCTTTCTAAAAATGAGACCGGGTCCCGTTTTCTAAAAAAAAACCTTAAGTGCGTTCTCAGACTCAAATCTGAGCACCGTACTCAAATCACACGAAATCCATGTGAACTTCAATCGAATACCCTTTAACATTGGAGATTGAGCATGTACTCATGAGTACGTACTTAAAGTGTCCGATGATTGGCAAAATTAAAGTCTTGTGCCGAAAGAACACCTACTATTAACCAAATATCAAAGTTTCTACAATTTTCCAACATTAGAAGTGTTTTTATTTCGTCTTTTAAATTGAGTGTTTTGGTCTTTTCCGATCTTTGCCGAAGAAAATACGCTAAACTTCCGACTTGAAATTATGACGTCATACTGACCACTGAATGACGTCATGGTGGGAAAAACGGGCAGTCATGGGTCATTTCCCGGAAAGTCTGAAATTTCTGAAAAAGTTAAATGTCCGACTTTTCTGTCATAAAGCGACTTCCCCAATCGATACTCAAAACACGGAAATCGTCCTCAGTAAATGTTAGAAAAAATGTTAAAAGAGTCCAAGAATAGGTCGTAAGTGAATTAAGGGATGTGCCAAAGAACGGTTTAAGTTTGTCTGTATTACTCTTACGATAGAGAAATGGATAAAAACTGAGACTTCGCTATATGACAGAAAAGTCGAACACATTATCTTTGTCAGACACCTCATGCTCTAGGTTGGGGGCGGAGTCAAGCCATTGATGACGTCAATCCGTGGCAATTTTACGGAAATTGCCGATCTTTATTTTCTCGAAAATCAGTTTTTCAACGATGTAAAGAAAAGCAAATAAAACTTTAAAAACAACCGAGTTTGGCGGATCTTTTATAAAACGTACGTCAATTTAATTTTCTTCCAATATACGGTGCAATAAACTGTCAAGCTTGGTAGCCTTTAAGTTTTTTCGAGAAACCAGCTTCAGGTTTTGACTTCCCAAACAGAAAGGGCTTGAGAAAAACATTGAGGCAAAAGAAGAAAATGCTGATCATCAGCATTTTCTCCTTTTGCCTTAATATCGTCTTTGCTATATTTTACAAAAATTCAATTTTTAGCTATTCTTATTTTTGTCGTCTGCAGCAGCTTTCAAATTGGACCACTCTAAAATTTTGTCGTTTGGGAAATTGGTTAAAGCGCGTGGATGAATATGACTGACAAATTTAGTTTAAAAACCAAGTCTTGTGGTGAAATGATTCTTATTTTATTTAGAAAAATAGATATTTATCCTGATTTTGAACCATTCTTTAATCAAAGTTAAAACATTCAAGCATCATTAGGTAACAAACATTTCGTGCAACTTCGGATGTCATTCGTGGCAGCGGTGATTGACGATGGTATGTATATAATTATGTTTTCGGGAATTATCTTCCTAGTAGGCCTACTGTCCGCCATGTGTGGTAAGATATAACTACTACAAGGTGGGGAATCGTTGGTAATTTTATTCAAACTCGCCTAATATCAATTCGGTTTGAAGCAGATAGGTTGGAAAAAAAACGCCAGTAATGTAATTGGTTGGATAGATCTTAAACAAAAGCATAAGCTGATAAAAAGTTATTGGCGACTTACCAAAATGTTGGTTGGTGGTCAGTCATTTTATAAGCTGAATTTCAAACGATCCCTCGGACTATGCATATCCCTAGCCTTTTCTCATCTTCTCTGCTATAATTTTTTTTCTATTTTTTTTTTTCTTCTTTTTTTTCAAATCGCACATATTTTTTCCCTTTCATTACTTTTTCATGGATCTAAGGCAAGACCTGCGTAACGGGCTAAGTGACCAGTTATGTAACGAAATCTGTATGGTGCGAATAGATGATTTCATGGGAAGTAATTTTCATTGCTCTCAAAATTTGAATTTTTGACCTTTTTTTCCAACTCTTCATGAAGTATTGTAGGAATAAAATACGTTCTCACAAAAATTGTTTAGAATATTCCCCGGATGTCTGAGCAAACTCAATCATTTCCGTTGTTACCAAAAACAGGCGATATTGCATGTAACGATACTTTAACCCTTTCCCAAACGACAAAATTCTATGGCGGTCCAATTCAAAAGATACTGAAGACAGTAAAATGGATGTTGATTATGATTGAATTTATGTATCATATAGCATAGAAAACATTGAGACAAAAGGTGAAAATGCTGGTTATCAGCAGTTTCTTCTTTTGTCTCAATGTTTTCCCAATCCAATTTTATTAGGGCGTCAAAACAGGGTCTTGTTTGGAAAAGGTTAAAAATGCTCGGACTTCCGAACGTCACCGAATTGGTCGAAATATAACAACTATACAGGAAGTGCATTACCCAGGTCTTGCGGTAATAAGAGATGTTTTAAACTATAAATGAAAACATGAATTGTATGCCTACCTCGTGGGAGTACAAAACTTCGAGTTAAAATCAGAAAATGCTGACAATGAGCTTTTTTTTCTTTGTCTGACTAGTTTAAATAACAACATCATCATAGCAGAGGTGGTCAAAACCAAGTGATGATTATGGTTAAGAAATGATTTAATATCTGCCATTGTTGTCAGTTTATAGTCTGTTCACAAAAGATGTACAGCAAAAATGATACATTGTAAACTTGCAATAATAATAATAATAATAATAATAATAATAATAATAATAATAATAATAATAATAATAATAATAATAATAATAATAACTGGTTCGCATTGCAGCAGAAAACAAATAATAATACAACACACAGAAAAACAACGACAAAAAACAACAAACCAATCGTCTGTTTGCGGAGATTGGCTACAAATTATACACGGCGTCATGTTACCACGGTAACGGTTCCTATTATATTTTTAATCAAAAATTGGAAGAAAATTTGATAAATCAGATTCATGATGGATGTCGCTCGTGGAGGATTATTTATTATTTTTGTTGTGTATTTTGTCGACCAACTTGCCCATGGGCGGGTTATGAAGGTCGGGCTGCTACTCGAGCTAGATAATTGTTGCTCGTTTATGTCGTTTGAAAATTCAGTAGGGGCTATATCTATAGCACAGGATGCTTTGAAAGCCGATGGAATTTGGACGGAAAATATGAGGTAGTTTGTTACATTCTAGATAATTTCCCGCTACACACTGTCTGAATTTGACACCCATTACATATCTTATAAGTGTTGAAAAGCATTTTTGCAAAATGATAAATTACCCGTTATAATAAAATTTTAGTTTAAAATATCTTCTAAACAAAAGCTCACTTTTTAACATAATTATTTTACTGTCATAAACATTTCAATCATTCACAAAATATCGTCACTTTTCAACGAAAACCTGGTAACTGCAGCTTGTTTTCAGCTGCAGTTACGAGGTTTTCGTAGAAAAGCCGCGATATACAATTTACACGACATTTTACATAAAATTAGGCAAACTAGAATAAAATTAAAAAAAACAAAAACAAAACAAAAAAATAAACAACAACAAAAAAAGACTTTCAAATAGGGAACGATTTTATCCAGTCCAACATGACGAAATTTCGGACAAACAATAGTATTTAGTGGATGTTGTTATAAAACCCACGGTTTATAAATACATAACGGTAAACCCAGACTATTTTAACACAAAATTAATCGCCATTGTCTCCTTTTTCTCATCATTATATTTCCAAATGTTCGGTAGTTATACTAGAGTGCTCTAATTGCAACAACTAAAAATTTTAAACAAGCGTATACTTTTGCTACAAAGACGAAATTAAAGAGTTGCCGCGGCAGTGGTTGCAAAAGTATTTTATAATAAAAGAAATTAAGTCACGGTTAACTGGATTAAATCGTTCCCTAATAATTTTGATGAGATTCACAAAAAATGTAGATGTACATCTTTATGATATTGCCAAGACGTATATAGGCCTACTCGCCTTTTTTTCAATTTCAAGCCTCGTCAAGAAAAAATATACTTCTTGCCAAACTCTATTATTATTTTTTTTCAAATATGCCTTGCGACTATTGTCAATCCGTTTTTGAGAACCCATTTTTGTATTTTAATTTAATGTCCTAGGTCTTCTCATTCAATGATGTTTTCATATTTTGATTTAATGAAGCCGTATTAGATCTTATTCTATTGCGGAGTATTTTTTGTCCGTCCGAGGCGATTTGTTTCCAGATTTTACATGCTTCGTTCCAATTTTGTAGGTCAAGTAAAGTTTTACGCTGATATTTAGCCTTTCACATTATAACTTTCTTAGAAGGAGGAGTACTTTTGAGAAAAAATAAATAAGAAAAGAAAACAATTTCGGGATCAGTATTTCTCTTTTACCCTCAAAGTTTTTCGTGCTATAACCTACACAACTTCTAATTTGACAATCCACATTTTGTCAAATATCGCTGCTTTTCTGCACAAACCTCGTATCTGCAGCTTGTCTTAAGCTGCAGATACGAGGTTTTCGTAGAAAAGCATCGATATACAGTTGTGTGGTGTTTCGCATTATCTGGGGAAAAATGAAAAAGAATCCGCGCGTGTACTCTTTCTATCGAGTTTCAGTTTCAAATACCGGTAAATACTATTACAGACTTGCTAAATCTAGATAGATACAGACTTGATTTAGAATGAAGTTATGCAGTTTAGCTACTCAGAAATTATATTATGACCAATCCATAATATATTCTTTGAATATATGCCTACTTTAAAACTATACCATGTAAAAAAAGTTTAGCAATACTGACTTTGTGAATTGAAAAAATATATTTTCTGTGATAATTATTTCACAACCTTTATATATATTTTAGCATATGCATTTACGCAGAACATTCAAAGGTCGTTTTGTGGTAACGTTAAATATTGTGTTAGAAACATTGTCTTGACGTAGGTGAGGGGTCAAAATAAAAAGTTACAATAGAATGCGGTATCGACTGTGCGGCCATTTTCAAGCAAGAACAACCGTGAAAAGTGTTCTAATCCACTTAAATTGTTTGTACACAGTATCAATATTCACTGCTTTATCAAGAGATTGAACGTCATTCGCGTCAGTACGATCACGCACACGTCTTCCTTAAATGCACCGTATGTGCTCTTTGGGTGACAAATCAGAAAAAAGGGATGATAATGGGAGTCCATCAGTGTTGTATACGCTTAATTTGGCTTAAAGCATTTAGGACTCTATACCAGTTAAGTCTGGTGTGTTCATGGTGTAGCGTCAGGGAAATTACAACGTATGGTCAACGTCTAGGAACCGTTCATCTGTGGAGACGATGACGGATGGTAAGTGTGGATACTCTATATTGAAATTCTTGTGGAAGCCACTCGTAAGTTTTGGTGTTGATAAAAAACATCTTTGCCGTGACGTAACGAAATTATGACGGTCATCTTCTCGTGGCCTTTTTCTACGACGTCCTTGACCGGGACTATCTCAACCAAATTAATTGGCTCACATAGCATCCTCAAATTGTTACTTATGCTTTGAGATGCGCAAAATTCAAAAAGGCATCTTATTCGCCGGTTCTGCCACGTAGAAACACATTAGCGATATAACGTCCTTCTAACGTAAGTCCATGGCGTAGTCCCACAGCGTTGCAGAAAATTCTTTTTAGTGACCTTTTTTATGCTAGACAAAGACAATTACGTTCACACCTAAATGTTTTCTAGAACTATGCTCCATACACATGAATACCATGGCAGACATGAAAACCGGAAATGCGCACCTGGAGTGCGAGATGCACGCGATTGCGGTATAAAATTCATCTGTTTGTGTTCTCTAGCTATAATCTATTGTGTAAACGTTTGATTTTATGTTAAAACAAAACTATTTTGGTTACTACAGATATTTACATTTTGTTGCAAAACTTTTTTTATTATGTATATTTCATGTTCGTTTTAGGTTGCACCAAATTGAACGATCTTGCAGGCGACAATTTCAGTTGAATAAAATTTGTTCTATTTTGGTTGGTATTTTGCGATTTAAAAAAAAACATTGTGGGAAATGAAGGAAATGCTTTTCACAAGCAATTTCTTCATTTTCCACAATGTTTTCCAACACTTTTATCTTTCAGAGAGTCAAAAAGAGTCATTAGGAGGGAATGGTTTAAAGTGTTTATAATTTGAAGAAATAAATGTGATGTTATATTAAGGCCCGGTTACAAAAGATTCCGCGTCTATATCGCGTCCACATCACGTGGAAAATTATACTGCTAGGGTCCCTTGTTTGTACCCCGGTCGTGATGCGGACGCGGTATGGTGATTGTGATCAAGCCCTTATGTTATATAAATACAGTTTTGAATGGCGACATGCTGTGGGTACTAATGAAGGTGTAGCCAAGGTTGTAGAGCTGATCCGGGACTCGAACGTGGATCTCATACTCGGATCCCCCAGCTCTATACGTAAGTACGATTTTGTCCTGTAAGTATGGTTGTCTCTTTCACTATCACGAATCTTCCGCGCCTAAAAGCATTTTCTTCACCCATTATGAAAAATTGTTTCAATGAATTTTCGGTGATATTGCAAAACCTCGTAACTACAGCTTTAATCAAGCTGTAGTTCAGAGGTTTTGCAATAGCACCGACGAAATGTGATGCTGTACTTACAAATGTCCCTTGCGTCTTTTCTCAATCTTTTGAAACCCCATTTTTGTACTGTTTATTGAAACCCCCACTAACTGGATATTGATTTCATATCTAAATTGCGTTTTTGAACGAACCATAATTTTAAGGTATTCCATCCCTAATGAGATTTACACGAGGTCTGAATTATTCGGGCGACGTCGTAAACATCCGGTGAGGGACCGTTCCACGGTCGAATATTTACGACGTCGCCTAAATGTGTACAGATACGAAACGAATGTTAACGATTTCGCACGAAAAAATCCGACGTCGCTTGTATCTCATTATGGGTGGACTACTTGCATGATTTTTAGGTGTTTTCGTTGAAAAACAGAGATATCTTACGTGAAGTTTGACATGTAAGCTATTTGAGCCGGAATATGGAAAAACTCCCTGATGACATTTGAGAGCAACATGGATCCAGATCAGCCTGTGCATATGCACAGTCTGGTCTGGATCTATGTTGTTCTCCAGTAGCTTGTTCATGACCATTATCAACAGTACGTTAGCAGCATGAATCCTGGAATATTAGACTACATTTGACCACAGGCTGGCCTTGAAACTTGGCTTTCTTAAAATGCTATATACAATATAAAGGACACTTTTTGTTACATATTCCGACCCAGTTTCTTTCTTCATTAGCGGCGGTTACCGCAGATCATTTGACAGCAAAGTGACAGTTTCTAGTATGTCTCATGGGGCGCGGATAGCAACGATCTCTCCAATGTATCAATGATATAGAAAGGACTATGAAAGAACGGTGTTGATTTTGATCAGACTGTATATATGGAGGCTGATCAGGATACATGTTGGTATCACACCTCGCGGGAGCCTATTTTGTACAAAACAAGATCTTATATATCTGCTTTTCAACAAAAACCTCGTTATTGCAGCTTGTTTAAAGCTGCAGTTACGAGATTTTTGTTGAAAAGCGACGAATTATGTATTTTGTTGTTTATTCCATTAGCGACGATCCCGGCGGCTCATTTAACAGCAGAATGGGAGTTCCCGCACATGTCATGGGCCGCGGCCAGCTACGAGCTCTCCAATAAGGATGTCTATAGAACGTTCATCAGGACCCGGGGTAGCATTAGCAGCTGGGGATATTTGGTCGTGTCGCTGTTTGACAAACTAGGCTGGAAGCAATTAGGCATGGTGTTTGTTAACCGCAGTAAGTCTTTGTGTGTCTGTTTCTCTGTTTCTGTCCGTCCGTCCGTCTGTCTGTCTGTCTGTCTGTCTGTATCTCATCAACAGAACGACTGGAAAGAACATTCGTAAACTTGTACGAATGGTAAGTCCGTGCTATAGGCCTGTCCCACCTTACCGAACATTGGCAGCGAATTCACACCGAATGTCAAGTGCGAAATTCGCAGTGTTCGTTGTCATTTTATTCGGTGAACTTTGGTTTTCAGTGATTTTGTACCGACCATACACCGAACATGTAACGAACTTGTAGCGAATATGTCGAACAGCCAACGTTGTTTCTCCGAAATATACCCCAATTCGTTCCCAAGCATCAATGAACCCCTACCGTTTGAGTAACGAATATAACGTCATATTCGGAATGGCATCGTTAGGATCGGTGTGTTTCGTTAGCGGTTCGTTTAACCTTTTCGGCCAGATCGGTAAAGAAACGCACCTTCATCAGAGTACAAACGCTAGTCCTTCGGTGAGATCATAACGAACATACCGAACACGAATTCGTCTGCGAATTCCAGACGCGCGCCTACCGATCCCTCTGCGAACGATTACCGAACTCATTCCGAAATTTTGATTCGCTGTATTCGTTGAAAAATTTTGTGCATGCTCAAAAACTTTTTTAGGCGTCTGCGAACACCGCGTAATGTCGACGAAAAGCACCGAATGGCACCGTAAACATACCGAACACAAACCGTTTGTGGAACGAAACTTTAACGAATACACCAAATTAAGTTCGGTACGCATTCGGTGTAAAAATTCGGTTAGGTGGGACAGGCCTATTACGGGACTACTAATATGGCTTAATTCATGAACATTTCCTTGACTCTTACTTCAGTCAAAATCAACAAAGGACGCCTGAAGTTACTGATTACGCCGTTAGCTCGGGATCCCCGTACCAGAAATACTCAATAACAATGTTGTATTCACAGTCAAAATCGTTCTTTTCTTTATAGAGGAAATGATTCTTAACCCTTTTCTTAATTTGATGTATTCTTTTACAACCCTATATAACTGTTTCATCGCAACATTGCTTGAAAGTGATTTTCACAATTAAACTATTTTTACGAATGGTTATTTATATCATCATACAAAATACAAAAGTTCATTCCTCTGACAAAGAACAACGTTTCTAAAAACTTCATTGGAAAAGTAATATTATGTTTATTTAAAATACGCGTCCTTTCTTATGTTTTCACAAAATATCCGAACTTCACAGCTCCATCGGTAACATTGGAATCTGTCAATTCAAGTTGGATAGTCGACAGAAATAGAAAATGATAAGGTTATAGAATAAAAATATACTGAACAAAAGTGAAAACGCTACACTGCAAGATTTCTTATTTCTGGAAAAGTATCGAACTAATAGCATGAAATATATTTTGATGTTATTTCCCAGACTTTCAGCAATCGTTTTGTTGAAATTTCATTGCCTTGTCTCCTTTAATGTCAGAGTTACAGCCCTTAATGCGTTTAGAGCTTATTTCATGGAATATCGCATATGCGCATGCGCAGAAAACGCTTTATAATTCTTTCGGAAAGGGTCATATCTGGGTTGCCGAAAAAACACTTAAAATCTCACATATCTGTTGTAGCAAGCTCTATAATCAAGGTCTAATTTGTCAATTTTGCGAATTACCTCCCTTTGACATAAACAAATAGGGAATTTAAAATGTTTAGTATTCACAATTTTTTCACGGTTTTCGATTAGGGTTTTTTTGCAACATCATGCAGGCCTTACAGGGGATTTTTGAACCCTTTCTTCAACTAGGATTGTTCCCAGATGTCCATGCAATAGTGATTTCAATTTCCTATGGAGATTACATAGTAAAGTTTTCAAGCTTTGAAACATAATGAAAAATTCTGCTTTTCAAACATCAATTTCTAAACTCTGAAACAATGTTATGCAAGCTTCTTTACATTTTCTGACTTGTTACTTGTCAGACTACCATTCAGTATAGATCGACATGGTTTGCATTCTTCTGCTTTGATTTCTGAAGGTTTAAATTGTGTAAAATTTCCGTTCAAATTGTACACCTGAAAAACGGACCCCTGTCACATTAAAATGGTCCGTTTTTCATCCACGTAATTAAGATCCACTAAACGTTTAGTGCTTGGCATAACCAAGTTAATGAACAATGCGAAACACTTTCATTTGATTTTTTTACTTCTTGCATTTAGAAGAAATATGGCAAGCAAAGTAGGTGTAGCGTTTTCACTTTTGTTCAGTATATATCGAGGGAAAGGAGAAACTGCTGAAATCAACAATTTCCTTTTTTTTCACTAAAAGTTTTCCGATTCCATTTTTTGTCTTATTCATAATGTTAGTTGCTGCACATTTGAAACAGGGCTTGTCTAAAATATAAAACAAATAAAATAAAAATTAAAAAAAGTGGCAAAAGAAGAAGCGTTCGGTATTTATAAAAACTGAAAATTTTACTTTTATATTACAAGAAATTATTTTTATGGAAGAATAATTATGCTCTAAAAGAATAAAATCCAGGAAACTTTCTTTCAAAACTCTGTAAAATAAAGAAGAAAAGAAGCAAGAGTTTATCTCAAGGTCCGACTTTCTTGCCTCGAGAAATTCTAAACTTATGGCTTAATTCATGAACATTTCCTTGACTCAAACTTCAGTCAAACTCAACAAAGGACGCCTGAAGTTGCTGACCACGCCGTTAGCACGGGATCCCCGGACCAGAAAGACTCAGTAACAAAGTAGTATTCACAGTCAAAATCTTTCTTTTCTTTATAGAGACGTCGCGCACGGTATTGCGACCAATTTATGTAACGTCAAAATACAGAAAAACGTTGCACGTAAACGTTGCGCGTAACGAACATTTCTTTGTTATCCATGTTTTCTTTTTCCTTATATTTTTGAGAAAAGTCAATCAGCGTCGTTTATTAATTCATTACTTATACAGGAATATAAATAAATAAAAAAATGAATCAATTTCTGGATTATGATTTGTGTTTTACAATTAAACTCTTTTACATTGTTTGTGAATACTCTTTCAAGGCATTCGTGTATTTCCGCGATATTCAAAACGCGGGCGGTATTTGATTTTATTAGATCTATAGCTTTAGAAAAATCTGCTTAAAACATATTTTGCAATTTCGTTTTCACAACATACAAAATCAGATCTTTCAACATGGAGGGAAATTAATCTTATTTCTGTGTGATTTCTTTTGTCTGTGTGTTATTTGCTTATTATGCGTCGTAAATACTGTATCATATTTTTTCGTTTATTTTGGTTTAAAAAAAGAAAAGGAACAATTACTCTTAGAGCTTGAAGTTAATCAAACTTGTATTATGAAACAACACTTCTGAGGGCAAAAAAAAAACATCTTTGAACGTGGAAATAGGAAACGCAGGCCTTGTCATATATATCGAATATTGTGTGATTCTTAGGGCTATCATGATTTTAATAATTTCAAGGGACACGCGAAGAAACTTTAATATCATTTTATTACTTTTTTAACATTTTAGTCGGCGAGAAAAGGAAAAAAAAAACAACTTAACATTTGATTATGACCTATGCCTTTGATGTTTGTTATAGATTCTTCCAATTTTTCAGATATGTTTTTCAATGCATGAAGAATCAATCGCTAAAATAACGTCGACGTTAAACGTCCATTTTGACGTAAATTTAAGGGGGTGGACATTTCTGTTTTACCTGGGAAAAATTCTGGCGTTTCTCCTATATTAATGATACGCATCTGCATGTTACACCATTTTAAAGATATTATAATGAACTAACTTGTTTCAAAATATCAATGAACAGAATTTGACGGATTACAAAATATTCATGTCGAAAAGCGCGCTAAAACATTTTTGTTCGCAAAAACGCAGGGGGTGGACATTTCTGTTTTACCTGGGAGAATTCTTATTAAAACATGAAAACGGCTAAATAGATCGTTCATATTTCATACATCTATTTTCCTTATGTTGAACTTGATTATGCAAGCCGTTTGAATGAAAACAAGCAAATTCGTTGAATTGATATCCCCCGCCGAATATATTTTCATTGTCAATAAAGTAGCGCGGAAACGAATATAACTCTGTATGTATATGGCTTCAACAGAACGAATATCACTCTGTATGTATATGGCTTCAACAGAACGAATATCACTCTGTATGTATATGGCTAAAACAGTCAGGGGCAGTAACTCTAAATTCGACGGTCGAACCGGGTAACCCCGACGATATGCGCATGTCCTCATTGTAGTAAAGCTGTGTGCCAAGTTTCATTGAAATCCGGTGTATAATTTTCAAGAAATAGCGCGGAATCGAATATCACTGTATGTATATGGCTTAAACAGTCAGGGGCAGTAACTCTAAATTCGGCGGTCGAACCGGGTAACCCCGACGATATGCGTATCCCCTCATTGTAGTAAAGCTGTGTGCCAAGTTTCATTGAAATCCAGTCTATACTTTTCAAGAAATAGCGCGGAAACGAATATCACTCTGTATGTATATGGCTAAAACAGTCAGGGGCAGTAACTCTAAATTCGGCGGTCGAACCGGGTAATCCCGATGATATGCGCATGTCCACTTTGTAGTGAAGCTGTGAGCCAAGTTTCATTGAAATCCGATCTATAGTTTTCAAGAAATAGCGCGGAAACGAATATCACTCTGTATGTATATGGCTTAAACAGTCAGGGGCAGTAACTCTAAATTTGGCGGTCAAACCGGGTAACCCCGACGATATGCGCATGTCCACTTTGTAGTGAAGCTGTGTGCCAAGTTTCATCGAAATCCGGACTACAGTTTTCAAGAAATAGCGCGGAAACGAATATCACTCTGTATGTATATGGCTTAAACAATCAGGGGCAGTAACTCTGAATTCGACGGTCGAATCCAGTAACCCCGACGATATGCGAATGTCCTCATTGTAGTGAAGCTGTGAGCCAAGTTTCATTGAAATCCAGTCTATAGTTTTCAAGAAATAGCGCGGAAACGAATATCACTCTTTATGTATATGGCTTAAACAGTCAGGGGCAGTAACTCTAAATTCGGCGGTTGAACCGGGTAACCCCGACGATATGCGCATGTCCACTTTGTAGTGAAGCTGTGTGCCAAGTTTCATCGAAATCCAGTCTACAGTTTTCAAGAAATAGCGCGGAAACGAATATCACTCTGTATGTATATGGCTTAAACAGTCAGGGGCAGTAACTCTAAATTCGACTGTCGAACCGGGTAACCCCGACGATATGCGCATGTCCGCATTGTAGTAAAGCTGTGTGCCAAGTTTCATTGAAATCGAAATCCGGACTACAGTTTTCAAGAAATAGCGCGGAAACGAATATCACTCTGTATGTATATGGCTTAAACAATCAGGGGCAGTAACTCTGAATTCGACGGTCGAATCCGGTAACCCCGACGATATGCGAATGTCCTCATTGTAGTGAAGCTGTGAGCCAAGTTTCATTGAAATCCAGTCTATAGTTTTCAAGAAATAGCGCGGAAACGAATATCACTCTTTATGTATATGGCTTAAACAGTCAGGGGCAGTAACTCTAAATTCGGCGGTTGAACCGGGTAACCCCGACGATATGCGCATGTCCACTTTGTAGTGAAGCTGTGTGCCAAGTTTCATCGAAATCCAGTCTACAGTTTTCAAGAAATAGCGCGGAAACGAATATCACTCTGTATGTATATGGCTTAAACAGTCAGGGGCAGTAACTCTAAATTCGACTGTCGAACCGGGTAACCCCGACGATATGCGCATGTCCGCATTGTAGTAAAGCTGTGTGCCAAGTTTCATTGAAATCCGGTTTATAGTTTTCAAGAAATAGCGCGGAAACGAATATCACTCTGTATGTATATGGCTAAAACAGTCAGGGGCAATAACTCTAAATTCGGCGGTTGAACCGAGTAACCCCGACGATATGCGCATGTCCACTTTGTAGTGAAGCTGTGTGCCAAGTTTCATCGAAATCCGGTCTATAGTTTCCAAGAAATAGCGCGGAAACGAATATCACTGTATGTATATGGCTAAAACAGTCAAGGGCAGTAACTCTAAATTCGGCGGTTGAACCGGGTAACCCAGACGATATGCTCATGTCCACTTTGTAGTGAAGCTGTGTGCCAAGTTTCATCGAAATCCAGTCTACAGTTTTCAAGAAATAGCGCGGAAACGAATATCACTCTGTATGTATATGGCTAAAACAGTCAGGGGCAGTAACTCTAAATTCGGCGGTCGAACCGAGTAACCCCGACGATATGCGCATGTCCACTTTGTAGTGAAGCTGTGTGCCAAGTTTCATCGAAATCCGGTCTATAGTTTCCAAGAAATAGCGCGGAAACGAATATCACTGTATGTATATGGCTAAAACACTCAAGGGCAGTAACTCTAAATTCGGCGGTCGAACCGGGTAACCCCGACGATATGCGCATGTCCACTTTGTAGTGAAGCTGTGTGCCAAGTTTCATCGAAATCCAGTCTACAGTTTTCAAGAAATAGCGCGGAAACGAATATCACTCTGTATGTATATGGCTTAAACAATCAGGGGCAGTAACTCTGAATTCAATGGTCGAACCAGGTAACCCCGACGATATGCGCATGTCCTCTTTGTAGTGAAGCTGTGTGCCAAGTTTCATCGAAATCCGGTCTATAGTTTCCAAGAAATAGCGCGGAAACGAATGTCGGACGGACGGACGGACGGACGGACGGACGGACGGACGGACGGACGGACGGACGGACGGACGGACGGACGGACGGACGGACGGACGGACGGACGGAAGGACGGACGGACATGGCAAAAACAATATCCCCCCCGAAAAATTTTTTCGGCGGGGGATAATAATACGACTGTATTTATTTCAAAGACAGTGAAAAATCGCAGTTCAATGTAAAATTCAAGAAAATTGCTCACGTCACGCGCCAATGCGAGCTTTAATTTTCATCATACTGACTTTAAAATTTGCTTGTATTTTATGATAAACACATCTAATGATAGACAATAGGATAAACAAACGTAAAGTAATATTTTTAAATAAGTCTTTACGTCGCAAATATAAGTTTAGCTCGGAGTAATCAAATTCTTCGATTTTTTATGTTACACGTCACGCTTTAAAACAGGCGTCTTTTCCATTAAATTTCGACCGAAATTCGGAACTTTCCGGTGTTTCAGGTCCATGTTAAACTACATACAGAAAGGTTCATATATACAGAACGGTTTCTAACAAGAAAACGGTTCTCGATTAAATATGTTTCTTTTACTATCACAGCTTTCACTGATGATCCGAATTTTTTACGACTGGTCGCAATAACGTGCGCGACGTCAGATGAAATGTCCCTTTTCTTAATTTGTTATGATGTTTTCGTCGAAACATCGATTGAACGTGATTTTCATAGTTAAACTATTTTTATAGGAAAGGTCATTCGTGTCTTCATAGATGAATCCGTTCGACAAAATACAACATTTTAACCCTCTGACAAACAACAATGTTTCTGAAAACTTCGATCGAAAAGAATTATTATGCGGATTTCAAATACGCGTCTTTTCTTATAATATATTCACAAAATAGCCAAACATCACAGCTCCACGTGTAACGTTAGAACCTGTCCATTGAATTTTGATAGTTGTTACAGATGTTAAAATAATGGATGCATCAAATAGAAAATGATTAGGTTATAGATCTAGCATAGAAAATATCGAAGGAAAGGAGAAAATGCTGATCATCAACAATTTCCTCTTTCTCTAAAAGTTTTCCGATACCATTTTTGTCTTATTCATAATGTTAGTTGCCGCACATTTGAAACAGGACTTGTCAAGAATTAAACAATAAAATTGAAAATTAAAATGGTGACAAAAGAAGAAGCGTTTTGGCATTTTCAAAATCTAAGAATTTCACTTATATATCACAAAAACTTGATTTTATGGAAGAATATGTTTCAGAAGAATAAATTCCAGCAATTTTTTTTTTCAAAAATCTGTTAAATGTAGGAGTAAATAAGCATGAGTTTAGCTCAAGGTACGACCTTCTTGCCTCGAGAAATCCTAACTTAGTTTAGTCGCCTCGAACCGTCCTTATGTCTCTGAATACCAACCTGTCCTCAAGAGCGAAATCTAATAAAAACATCGTGCTGGCTGCACGGTAAAATGTAAGAAACTTGTTTGAATTTTATAGGCATTTGTATCACATACCCCTACATCGAAAAAATGCATAATTTCTTGCACCTGTCCAATGTCACTAAAATGCTAATAAAATCCTGTATATTCATCGTTTAGTCCCGAAAACGGATTTAAAGTAACGTCTTACATTTAATAAGAACAGAGAACCCAAATATGTGCTATTATAAACGCGTAAATGTATAAAACAGCATGCTCACGTGTTCGGTTAGATCAACGAATCTGGAGTGTTTTATGTCAAAATTTGCATAGTTTTGGAAATATTTCAAGTTCTACATAATATAATTTGATAAAACTCCCTCATTGTATTAAACAACATGTCCTGGTAATAATTCAAAAAGAAAATATATAGGTCAGCGCACTTATTAGTTAATTACAGCAATTTTTATCAGCTACACATTAATAAAATGACGCAAAACAGTGGTAACTGCATACACACTTACGACTGTCTTGCTATAAATAATCAATTTCCATCTTGAGAAAATCAGTTTCGCATAATAAATGCACTTTTATCGTCGAAAATGGTAAATTGTAATGATGTGTTATATTATTGAAAATATGGTAGCGAAACATAATGGTGCGAAACATCTAATTTACTACAGTAATGACCGAGTGTTCCGAAAAACTGGAGCATTCCCCCTTAAGTCATAATTAAAGTTTCAACAAACCACTTTACATTGGGTACTTGCATTTTCTTTAAGCCATTACCAGGCGGTAATTCTTTATACCTATCCAATTTATTACAGACGGCAATTCAAAGTGAATGCTATTGTGGACATTTTATCTTTCTGTGTAGAAAATATAGTGGGAAAGGAAGAAATTCCTTCATTTTCCACTATGTTTTTAAATCAAAGTCTAGAATTCTAAAGCCAAAAAGTGTCAGTGATTGGTAATGAGTAGCGCCTGGGTTCCGATGTTGATACTTTAAGCACTTTCTGTGAATATTGCCTATAAAGTATTGTCTAGCATCTCTGGACGACGAAATGTCAAGGTGGCGTTATTACAGTGTGCTATGGTCGTCAAAAGATAGCGGCCGCGGCCTTAGCGCATTTGGTAGCGCATCTGAACCTCATTCGAGAGGTCCCGGGTTCGATACCCGGCCGCGGCTAATACCCTTTCTGACAAAATTGTCACCCACCAATGGGTTTGAAATCGTTAACCTAAGTGGGTGAGCAGCTGGAGGCTCGGTAAGGGTGTTGTGGTAGTGGTTTGAGAAACAACAGGAATCCATGGGTAGGTGCTCCAGCCGCCGCGATATGACCCTGGTAGTTGAAAACGGCGTAAAACCCCAATAAACTCAAACTCGTCAAAAGATAATACATTGAGAAAGGGTTGAAAAAGGCGCATCTGTTTACTTCATGAGCTTAATGATGGAACTATTCTTGTATACATAATAATGTCTACTCGCCTCAATATGTTACTCATGTTTCTTACTTGCACATAAAATTGCCTTATAGTAATCTTTTAGATTGGTTCAATTAGAAAAGCCGCGGGAGATACCAAACTTGGCATTGATAAAGAGATGATGTGTGTAGATCTACAATATATTTTAGAAAATATTAAAGCAAAATTATTATCAATATTTTTTTCTTCTTTATCAACGTTTTCTCGAGCACGTTCCATTAGGAATGTCTTGTTTAGGAAAAGGTTAATTATAGGCCCGAAAAGTTCAAGTTAGAAATTAGTTCATAATACCGTATGATGAATTCATAATATGTGACCCGTCACGCTAAAAGGGACCTTATCGGATGTGTGAAAAATATCGACCCTAGTCAGTCTGCGCAGTCCGCGCAGCCAGACTTGGGCCGACACTTTTCACTTTTATGTAATTTTCTGAATCTGGAATGTTTTCCATATCTTATTACATGTTCATTTTTCTCATATGGGATCTGGTTGACCTGTGCCGAGTCTGATCACTTTGTACAAATTTGGATTTTTGGACACCTGATTAGGTCCTTTTTAGCATGACGAGTCACATATTATACGAAACGCTGTCGTTGACTCCTACTTCATACGTCATGTTTGCCGTATTTTCCCTAAGATAAAAAAGTAGGAAAGTTTTTAAAAGATGACCTTGTTTTTGTTTATTGGAAAACCATCTTTTCACGATGTGTTTTGTACCCCTCTACCCAGGGTTGTGTAGATACTGTGCGGACGGCTTGCTGGGATCTATAGCAGAACGTAATATCACCGTAACGTCTACTGTCAGAATACCGTACGACGAATATATACCAAACTCTGTCGTGGATACCTACCTCATACGACTCAAGAAGACATCAAGAAGTACGTCAACAATTTAATTATCATTCAACATAAAGAGCAAAAATATGGGTCTTTATCAATTATTTCTGCAGAAGATTGCGTGGCTTCGGTCTCAATAACGTACTGGCATCATTCATGTTTTGTATAAAAAAAATTATAAAAAGAGAAGTTGGTACTTCGTCCAAACTAGTTTAGTCGTACTTTGAGCACACAAGGGAATAATAAAAGGATGATACATGTAATAGGTATTAATCAAAGCACTGAAAGTACTGTTGAGAAGCAAATTCGTTAAAAATGTAGGCCTGTACAGAAGTAGAGTGCATTGATAAGGTACTAATTATCCATTTGAATACCTTGAATACTTCGATTCGTAGAGTACTTTGATTATCCATTTGAATACATTGAATACATGTACTTTAATTCCATGCATCTATTTATAGCTTTTGATATATTTCATAGTTCAGTAAAGTGACTGACCCATTTACAAGGAAAACCATTTGACTGATCTTTGAACCATAATAAAACAAATTACTACGTCGGTCTTTTCTTCTCTTAGAGACATGATCAATTGAATGTGTCATTTTCAGTCAAACAATTCAATATTACATGTATAACTTCAGACTTATATATTGAATATTGGAATGACTGTTACCTCATTAATATTTGCTTTTGACACTATTTATAGTGAGGAGGACCGGAAGGTGTTGTGTGGTATGCAGAGAATGGTAGAGTGCAGAGAATTTTGCAAAATTTGCTTCCCAAAAACGATATATATCTATTGAAGATTGAAATGAAAGTAAAAAATATGGTGCCACGCCTATGCCATGCACTTAACGCCAACAGCATCGCAACACATCGTAGATAAATTTTCTTTCCTATTGCAGTAATCTACCTTTGTGTGGACTTGACTGATCTTCGTCGCTATCTGATCCGAGCATGTCTATTGGGTATGTGTGAGGGTGACTACGTGTTTATTTTCCCACAGTATGACTTCGTACAAGAGAACATCGTGATCAAGGGAGACGGTCTAGATCATCTCGCAAAACAAGGTTTCCGACACGTCATACTAGTGAGTATACGAGCACCTACAAACACGTATAATATAGCCACGATATTATGACAATGTTTACGAATTTTATCGACGTAAACAACGAAAAAGTCGTTTATAATTTCAATCGAATTTTGCATGCTTGTGACGTGATTCCCCACAGTGTATAAGGTAGGCCTACTCAAGGCATGGTCACATACACAGTTCCGCGCCCACAAGTTTGAACACAATGTCCATTGACGTGACGTGGAAGCGGTACGGATGAGATTTAAAACTCGGCAACAAAAGTGACGTCACAATCTAACTATAAGTATGACGTCACATAGGTTCAAAGTTTCAAAAAGTTTTAAACTTATAATCGACAAATGACCCGATCCGGCACATGAACGCTTTAAAACAAAAAACTCGTAACTGCAGCTTGTCTTAAGCTGCAGTTACGAGGTTTTTGTTGAAAAACATCGGCATCTTGGTTTGTAAAAGAAACACGTTACACGAATTATGAACAATACTGGACAATGGTAGGCCTATGCAGCCCATCTTCATATAACGCCACACTTTATAGGCCTACAGATTAGCATAAATAATTGCGAATTTTCAAATAATAGGCATTGGTATATTGAAAGAAGTCCAGAGTGGTTATTCATAATACCAAAATCAAATATGTCGGTATTTGAAATGCCATCTAGCGTAAGACAAATGGCTATGAACTTCTTCCTCTGAATACACGGAGATACGCTTTAAGAATTGTTACTTAAAATAGTAACAAATCGACGTTATCAAAACGAGACTCCCAAAAATGCCGAGTTACAATGACGGTATGCGTGCTTTCAATATACAGCGATATAGCGAAGTTTTAAATGGAACAAAAACTACAAAATTGAATGAAAATCTATGAAAAATACCCGTCATCGGACAGAATAATAACCAAATTATATGGCTGTTATGATGATCGACGTTTTCCGATGGATAGAAGAAATATATTCGTCCAGGAAAATCTCTGCTAAACCTCTTACACAAAGAAGGGAATGATCACGTGACCGGTTTGTTTCCTCCGGAGAACAGACAAAATACTCCGCGCACTTTGTGGTTCAGGGTGGCGGATTAAACCATTCTCAAACCGTGTATCCGTGTATATAAGATAAACAGTGATGCAATTAGTTTGGCCTCAAATGTCTAAAGGACATTTTTTTCAGATTTTATCTCAAAAATGTAAAAGAAAAAGCTTTTTCATTTTTCTTTGTTTACCTTACAGATAACAATGGCGACTTGGTTCGAGGAAACAGGACGACTTAAGCTGGAACAATTCCAGCGACAAGTGATAGAGCGTGCATCTGAACATCCGTGGTTAAACACTGACGCAAACAGACTTAATGAATCGGTGAGTACACTTATCATTCAAGATAGTCCATCCCTAATGAGATTTACGCGACGTCGGTATTATTCAAGCGACGTTGCAACCAAATAGGTCGCAACCGTATCGATTGTTAACGACGTCGCACGAAAAATTCGGACGTCCTGTGAATCTAGGGATGGACTGCCTTTCATCAGATTTGATCAGATCACATCACAATAGGGCCTACTGTCTGTTTGACACTTTCGAAACTCCATATTTGATGATTTAATTGGAAGGGGACTATATCACCTTTTTTAAAAGAATGTAAAGGACCCAACCAAAAGTTGTAGCAAATTAAACTTTGACTTACGGCGCTTTCAAAGTCACGTCTTCTTTGACATTTTCTTTGTTGATAACGTTACTATGACGTCGGAAATATTACGTCTTGGCGCCGTTTTTGGAATTGACCCCCAGGCGACATTAATCATATTACATGTGTATATATTGGTGACAATTGAAAAAAACACAATTTACACTTAAATAAAGCGAATTGAATAGTGAATGATTTGAATTGTATATTGTCTTCATGCGTTCGAACATTAATGAACACGGCGTCATTTTTCGTAATTTCTACGCGTTCTTGCTTTTAAACAGAATGCAAAAAACCGGATGTTTTGTCTTGTATGCCATCGTGAACTTTGTCTTTGTTGAAACAAATCTAACAACAATTTTATGTAGAAAATTCAAAATTTATCTCGATGGTTTGATATGTTGTAATAGTTTAATGTTCTATTTAGGCCACTGGCTTTAATCATGCAGGGATTTGTTGTGTTCGATTATGGCATACACATGTATATTCTGGTATAATTTATTTCGTGGATCGTTTTCGTATAATCAAATGATGTCCAACTTGATCACGGTTGGGATTATGCATGCTGGGATGGGTAAATCTACGGACAAATTTGCCTCGCTTCAGGTAAGAAATTTTGCAATAACTTCCATAATTCTGCGTCAAATCAAAAACGGTTTGTTGCATGTACCCCGCCTTACTGAGCTCTTTCCTCCGATGTATGCTTTACACGAAACCTTTTTGTACTTTTTGCGAAAAGTGATCCCAACCGACCAGAAAAACGACAAAAAACGTTTTTCAGGTCATTTGGGATCAATTTTTGGGAAAAATATGGGGAGTTTTCAAATAAGTAATACACCTGAGGGAAGCGCTCAGTAAGGCGAGGTACATGCAACAAACCGCTTGAAAATTGACACAGAAATAAGAAAATTATTGCACAATTTCCTACCTGAAGCGTGGCTTATTTTGTCGTAGTCGTTATCATTTCGTTTCCTGGTCAGTTGGGATCAATTTTTGGAAAAATCAAAAGGATACCACAAATAATCCATGTATCCGAGGAAAGAGATTTTCAAGGCGGGGTACATGCAACAGACCTTTTGGAAATCGACAAAGAAATAAAGGAGTTATTGCAAAATATTTGACAAGATTCGAGATTATTTTTGTCCGTATTCGTTATCCATCCCAGCATGCACAATCCCCACCGTGTTGATTATGCAAATAAATTGATCAGATTATGTGAAAAATGTCACTTTATTTTTCTTTCATGATTAATTGAGTTCGAAATGGTTATTTAGAAAAACATGCAAAACACCTCTTCAATTTTTTCAACAAAAACATTGTAATTGCAGCTTGTTTTAACCTGCAGTTATGAGTTTGTTGTTGTTGTTGCTGCTGCTGCTGTTGTTGTTGTTGTTGTTGTTGTTGTTGTTGTTTACAAACAGAGATATTAACGTTGTGACTTTCAGGCGAGTTCAGTTGCCCCGTTTCTGTACAACTCTGTCTATATGTACGGCTTATGGCTGAACCACACCACGCAACATGGACTAGATCCTCGTAATGGGACAGGACTCATGGAGTTTAGTAAAGGACTCTCGTTTAATGGTAAGCACCAAGACAATATTATGCGCGATTTTTCTCTTTCCCAAACAACAGAATTGTAAAACAATTTGAATGTTGATAAAGATAGGATTTGTAGCATAGATAATAATGAAACAAAAGGAGAAACTGCTGGTTATCATCATTTTCTTCTTTTGTCCCAATTTTTCCAAAACATTCATCCGTTAGGTCATTGTTTTGAAAATGGTTAATGAGTCAGACAATTGGCTAATCGATGTTTGACTGGGAGCGTTGATCGGTATATTCGCAGAAATTTAAGCTGTCCATATGGTGCCGTCACATGACTTCAAAATGAATTTAGTCTGCGGCACCCAAAGCTTAATCTATTGTCGATTTGTTTTGTGTAAAATAACCTTTGTTGATTCTAGTCAATATAAAAAACAAACCAAAGGGTATTTTTTTATGCCAAAAATCTTATATTCTAGAAGATAGTACAGAAATGGCATATTTCATATCTTGAGATCAGCTGAAAGTTAAAAAAAATGAAAATCATTTCAGCATTTTTGAAGATAGGCACGGTCCCTAAAATAATTATATTTGAATCAAAATTATCCATAGATAATTGTTGATGATATAAGGATGAATTGCTCGCAAAATGGAATTCCTTAATTATCAAGGGATAATTACTCCGAAACGAAAACGAGCGCGAGAAGGATCCATGATTTTGTTCAGAACATGTTGATATAGACCTACAACACATGCATGTATATATGTTAAACTACCTGTATAAGAAATATGGATGTTCGGAGAAAGTGCCTGCCATTCGAGAGGGTCGTATTACATCGATCATTAGATACAAGATCTTCCTACAACGTCGTCGTCGGCCGTAGTAGTATCGGAGATTGGCGAGGTTATCTGGATTTTTAAATCCGGATGAATTGAGTTTATTGGGGTTTTACGCCGTTTTCAACTACCAGGGTCATATCGCGGCGGCTGGAGCACCTAACCGTGGGTTCCTGGTATTTCTCGCACCAGTGCAACCACAATATCCAAACCGAGCCTCCAGCTGCTCTCTCACATAGATGATTCACACCCATTGGTGAGAGACAAATGACTTTTGTCAAATGTCAGAATGGATACTGGCCGAGCCGGGGTTCGAACTCGAGACCCCTGGATTGACAAACTCCGACGTAACCGACTGAGCTATCCGGGCTCGGCAAAAATCCGGATGAACTCGTCATTTTCTGTAGTCACGGACATCGGCAAAGTGACGACGAAATTATACGAAGTGACTGGTATCTAATAATGTAGTCAAATGGATAGAATACAGTCGACACTCGTTGTGTCGAAGTCGGAGGGACCGTCAAAATACCTCGACATATCCGGAGTTCGACTCATCCGATTTTGTTCGGCTTCGATAAAGTTGATATTTGACCGCTTTTGAAACTAATCAAGTACGATTAATATTGAAATACAGTAGGAAAAGGACAGAAATTGCTCGTTTCGAGCAATTTCTATCCTTTTCCTACTATATTTCAATAGCTATATTCAGTTCGAAATCATTTTATTTGGAAAAAATTATGTCCATTGATGAGGACGGGACCAGATTTGAACTTCGACTTATCCGATGATTCGACTTATCCGATGTCGACATAACGAGTGTCGACTGTAGATGTTAATTTTCCACCTCTCATTTAAGGTATTGCAGGCCCGGTGTTGTTTAAAGGTGACGGAGACTGTCTACCATTATTGTGGGTATCACAGTTTACAGGAGAGAACATGACAGCGCAGGTGGTTCTAGACCCCGGATATCAGGTATAGTCATAATTAGTAAGCAAGCATTACATCTTCAAAAGCCAATTAGTCTACCTCTAAATTGTTCCTTACGAACAATTAAGCAACAGTGCAGATTTAGAAAATTTGACTAGCGAAGATGCCAGCATAATAGATATCAATTTTGTATGGTAGTACCATTTGTATGCAGGAAACAACTAGCTTAAAACAAACAGTTAAGATGGTTTTGTTGAAAAGCGTTATGTCGTTTGCAGCATCTTTCAAGTTGAAAAAACAGGTGTTTGCGACTGGGAACGAGTTAATAATGTCTTTACTGATTACTTTTCATTTCATCCTATTTCAGTCCACATTCAATGTGAAACCTATAGTATGGTACACAAAGAATGGACAGCCCCCTACTGATGCACCGGCTTGTGGATTCTTTAATGAATTTTGTACCCTAGTTACATATAAAGGTAAACTTAAGTCGATAGTGTGTCCTTTTTAATCTTTAGAAAAAACTCAAAGACTGTTTATAAAAGTGATAAATTGTGCTTTTGTCGCTGAACAGTAAAGCAACATTCACTGGCTTATCAATGATTCAGAAACATTTCTTGTTAAGTAGCCTAATTTAAAGGTAATTTTGGTAATTTTGAACATTTTTGTCAATTCAAAATTTTAAACCGTTCAAAATGCTTATGTATGTATTTTGAATGAAAATGTAACAAAGTTTAGGAATTACTGGCATTTTCAAATTTTGCCTCTGGCTCTTTAGTGCTAATGGTGGGTTGCATATCATTTTACCATTTTAATTCATATTTGATATACGGCCACCGGCTTTAATATCTTTTGGAGTGTTCGATTATAATCAAGCTACGTACTGAAGGTTTTCCATCCATCATTAAACACAAAACACGTCTTTCAACTTCGAATGTCATCCGTGTCAATTGAAATTTTACGAGGGTATCCCTCGTCAGTTTTCGTTACCAAGGATGGCGCAAAGAAATAGACGATGGTTTTAAATTCCGGGATAGCATCGTCAATTTGCGTTGCCACGGATGCCGCCAAAAGTTGCATAAAATGGATGGAATACTTTAATAAGGATGATAATTATGGAATATTGTACCGATCTTTTCCAGAAAACCAGCAGGATATCATACTATCTGTAGCAATCGTTGATTCGCTGTTTACATAGTGATGTCGAAAATTGTTACTTTTTATACGCCCGAAGGGTCGTATTGTGTTATGGCCCTGCTCGTCCGTCCGTCCGTCTGTCCGTCTTCTGTCCGTCCGTCTGTCCGTCCGTTAGCAATTTCTTGTGTGCGCAACTCCTTCTACAGTTTTGATCGGAATTTGATCAAACTTGCAACAATGAATCTCCATGGTGTCTAGTTGTGCATACCGCTTACGGAATTCAATTAACTCTTTTCGTTCTTGAATTATCTGCCCTTGAATTAAAAAAAAATGCCCATTTTCTTGTGTGCGCAACTTCTCCTACAGTTTTGATCAGAATTTGATCAAACTTGCCACAATGAATCTCCACGGTGTCTAGTTGTGCACACTGCTTACGGAATTTAGATAACTGTTTTCGTTCTTGAAATATCTGCCCTTGAATTTAAGAATGCCCATTTTCTCCTGTGTTCAACTCCTACAGTTTCAACCAAAATTTAATCAAACTAGCCATAATGAATCTCTATGGTGTCTTGTTGTGCAAACAAAACTTTGATAATTTTTCATGTTTGAATTATCTGCCCTTTAATTGAAAAAATGGCCAATTTTACTGACAAGCCCCTCTCGGGCGTATATGCGCCGCTCTGTGAAGCTCTTGTTACTTATTCTTTTCCAGACAACCAGCAGTATATTGTAATCTCCGTAACGATCGTGTCTGTGTTCATAGTGGCCATAGTGGCTATCTTTGCCATCGTCGTATTTAGGTAAGAAATGCTAATAGGTGGCTCTGTGAAAAGCTGTCGTAATTGTGCAAAAACTAAGGTATGTAGTTACAATAGTTTTGGGATTACCCATAGAAATATTGTTTAGCAAACCCACAAGGCTTGGGAAAACATTGAAACAAAAGAAGAAACTGCTGATAATCAGCAGTTTCTCCTTTTGTCTCAATATTTTCTCTGCCATATTTTGCGTAAATTCCATCTTTAATAACATCCATTTTGTCATTTATAGCAGTTTTTGAACTTGATCACCCTAAAATTTGGCTGTTTGTGAAAGGGTTAAGGTGTCATCTTCAATGACATTTCCGCTGATCAATCAAATAAACGTTTACAAGATTCTGAAAGCGATTTATAACGTTGAAAAAGGGCGCTATCAAAACATTTATTTCAATTTTAGATTTTACAATTACTGTATGACAACCAACATTAACGCCATAGAAGACGAGTTTCATTTTAATTAATATGCCCTAGATACATGTACACAAAATCTGGGAATCTTTATTTCATACGTGAATGGCAATAATCAGCAGTATCACATACAGAGTACTTCATTCTAAAGAATTATGTCAGATCAAAATGATGTTAGTATTAAAATGTTATCCAAATACCGTGCGTGGAAGCTATTAAAATCAGAAAATATCAATTGGAATTGTACAAAACAATAGCCAAGGAATAAATTGTCTATGGTATGAATAGAAAGTCACTCTTTTGACACTTTATTTTGTAAATATGTTATATAGTCAGTGTAAATGCAAAACCTCGTATGTCGATTTTTGCTATTTTCAAAGTGCAAACTTGTATGCCCAGTTAAGACAATTCTTGCAGGTTTTGAGATATTTTACTGATCAATATCATTTGTGAACAATATGCCCAAATTTCAAGTAAAACATTTCAGTTTGGGAAAAGTTATTACACTTTTTTTCCATCTCCTTTAAAATTTTCCAAAATCGAGATACGAGGTTTTGCATTTACAACGAAGATATGTAACCATGTTAAATGGGTCGGTGGCCTTGATTTGAAATAAACTGTATGTTATGCTATGAATATTCTTTAACCCTTTCCCAAACAAGACCTGGTTTTGACGTCCCTAATAGAAAATGTTTGGGAAAACATTGAGACAAAAGAAGAAAATGCTGATTATCAGCATTTTCTCCTTTTGCCTCAATATTTTCTTAGCTAAATTGTACACAAATTCTCCGTTGATTAACATCCATTTTGTCATCTGCAGCAGTTTTGGAATCAGACCACCCTAAAATTTTGTTGTTTGGGAAAGGGTTAAATTATTTCAAACATTTGACACATACCTTGTGAGAGTTTCTTTTTTGGTTGAGTGTAGTTTATTATTTTTATGTTTATGGTGAATACTGTTATGTCAATTCCACATCCATTTGATTTGAAATTGACAGGATATGAAGTAGATAGAAGTTTTGACTTATATCTGTGTTAACTTCACATTTTCATTAAAGAAACATTTGATCCACCTTTGATGTGATTATCAAAGGGCATAAAAATCTGTACGTCATAATACAGGGAATATTAGAGGGAAATAGGAAAATGTTGCTTGTTAGTTGTTTTTTTTTTTTTGTTTGTTTGTTTGCTTATCTACCGCTGATTATCCTTTGTTTAAAGCATTAATTTGTCAGAGTTAGGCTTTTTTACCAAATATGGACATGGATTTTTGTAACCGTTCCTAAACTTATGTCAAAAATGTGGGACGGACCGATTCAAATGCTGATGCAGAGGACAAGATGGATGTTTAATCAAGAAAGTATTTTTGTGCAATATAGCATGGAAAACATTTGTACAAAAGGAGAAAATGCTGATTATCAATAGTTTCTTATTTTGTCCCAATGTTTGTCCAAACCTTTTTCAAATAGGGAAATCAAAACCAGATCTGGTTAATAAATGGTTGATAACCTCGTTGGTAGCTTTAGTTACAAGGTATTAAAAGAAAGTAAGAGATGTGTTATTATAGCATTGCATCTTTCTTAAATATGCAAACACATATCACAAATAAACGGTTTTGAATGAAGATTTATGTATTTAACGAAAATTTATGTTTTGCACAATGTCAGTTTTGTTATACAACATTATTCACAATTCTACAGGAGAAGAAAACTTGTGAAAGCATCATGGAAAATTGATCCTAAAGCTGTCGTAAGAGTAGACGTGAAAAAGGGGCTGACTTCGGAGGTACGTTTTCGTTAGCTCACCTGAGCACGAAGTGCTCGAGGGGAGCTATTGTGATCACTCACCGTCCGTCGTCCGTCTGTCCGTCTGTCTGTCCGTCTGTCCGTCCGTCAACAATTTCTTAAAACATCTTCTCCAAAACTAACAGGCCAATTTTGACCAAACTTGGCATGAATGTTCCTTGAGTGACCCTTCTCAAAACTTGTTCACGGATTTTTGATTCGTCAAAAAATGTGGGCGTGGCAGGGCGGGGCTTATCGCACTTAGAGAAATCCTAAGAAAATTCTTTAAAAATCAACCATTGTTCCAATTTGAACCAAACTTGGCAGAATTGTTCCTTGAGTGACCCTTCTCAAAACTGGTTCTCAGATTTTTGATTCATCAAAAAACGTGGCCGTGGCAGGGAGAAAGGGGCTTATCAGACTTAGAAAAATCATAAGAAAATTCTTTAAAAATCAACCATTGGGCCAATTTGAACCAGACTGTGCAGGGATGTGCCTTAAGCCATTCTTTTTTTTAAAATTTGTTCACAAATATTTTCATTTGTAAAAAATTGTGGCCATGGCAGGGAGAAAGGGGCTTATCAGACTTAGAGAAATCATAAGAAAATTCTTTAAAAATTAACCATTGGGCCTATTTGAAGCAGACTTTGCAGGAATGTTCTTTGAGTCTCTCTTTTCAAAATTGATTCACAAATTTTTACATTTGTCAAAAAATGAGGGCGTGGCAGGGAGGAAGGGGCTTATCAGCCTTAGAGAAATCCTAAGATTCTAAGATTCTTTAAAAATCAACCAATGGGCCAATTTGAACCAAACTTGGCAGAATTGTTCCTTGAGTGACCCTCTTCAACATTTGTTCATAAATCTATAGTTTTGTCAAAAAATGTGGGTGTGACAGGGCGGGGCTTATCTAACCAAGAGAAATTGTTAAAAAATTCTAAAAAAAATCTTCTTCTCCTTAACCATGAGGCCAATTAAAACCAAATTTGGCAGGAATGTTCCTTGGGTGACCCTTCTTAAGATTTGTTCGCAGATTTTTTATTCATCCAAAATTGTGGGCGTGGCAGGTCAGCATTTACCGGACTTGGAGAAATCATAAGAAAATTCTTTAAAAATCAACCATTGGCCCAATTTGAACCACACTTGGCAGAAATGTTCCTTGGGTGACTCTTTTCAAAAAATTTTCTCAAATTTTTTATTCGTCAGAAGAAATTGGGCGTGGCTTATCGGACTTACAGAAATCCTAAGAATTTTTTTTAAAAATCAACCATTGGCCCAATTTTAAGCAAACTGTACAGAAATGTTCCTTGAGTGACCTTTTTCAAAATATGTTGGCATATTTTGTATTGGTAAAAAAAGTGGGCATGGCAGGGCGTGGCTTATCAGACTTAGAAAAATCATAAGAAAATTCTTTAAAAATCAAGCATAGGGTCAATTTGAAACAAATTTGGCAACGATGTTCCTTGAGTGACCCTTTTCAAAATTTGTTTGCAAATTTTTGATTCGTCAAAAAAAGTGGGCGTGTCTTAAACTTCTTTCAGGTGAGCGATATAGGGCCATTCTGGCCCTCTTGTATTATTATTATCATATTGTATTTAAATTTATTTTCATTTCACTTTTCTTTGTGAGTTTGTACCTTCCAGTTTGAGACTGGTCACTTAATTAAAGTAGAATACCAGTAATGTGACCATTTTGAGATTCATAAAACATCGGATTTTTTCGAGCGATGTCGTTACGTATCCGAAACATATTCGGGCTCGGTCGTACACAATCAACAGTGGAAAGTTCCTACGCCGAATGTTTTGGACTTCATACGAAGAATTCCGACGTCGCGCGGGGTGGACTACCTTAACAAAAGTCTTTGTCTCTCTAGCTAATAATGACGTCAAAGAATCACGTGACATAATATTTTCGGTAATTGATCGTTTGATAAAAGTTTAAAGCAGGGAGGGCGGGAAAACGAAAGAGATTTACTGAATGAGATTAATCTTTTCAACATCACTTGATAAGTTTTCTCGATGACCAAACAAAATTTTGAAGCATCAGGCAGACAAGACCACCCTCAAAATTTGTCGTTTGGAAAAGGATTTCTCATTTCAAGGTAAAACTTCATTAGATTGATAACGGTAACCGATTGCTTTTTATGTCGCCGGTTACGTTCAAAATCGCCGTACCTACATAATTTTATGCCCACGTATCGAGAGATCGGGGCATATTGTTTTACTCGTGTCCGTTCGTCTGTCCATCCATCTGTCTGTACGAAAACTGTTTGCCATTTCTCCAAAAGTATTCGACATACAAAGCTGAAATTTGGTTTATAACTTCCTTTTAATGATTTCTATATGTTCCATTCAATATGAACTTCCTCAAGGTCATCTGATAACCATTATCAACCCGTAAAACTTAACATTCACTTTCTTTTGGTACTGAGTATATATAAAATTTATTTTCTCGCATTAATTTTTGTACGAAACTGAGACTGAATAAATACATGTATTTTAATTTGAATTGGACATATCTTCGGTGTTATTGCAAAACCTCGTTACTTCAGCTATTAAAAGCTGGAGATACGAGGTTTTGCATTAACACCGACGATATATCTTTATGACAGGCGAACTTACGGAGTGAGATGTCCATGTCAATTGCCAGGTCCTTCCAGAGTAGCTATACGGAAAGTGGTAAGTCTCTCAACAACCAAATTACCATTTCCCAAACAGGACCTGTCCCCGGTTTCTCGAAAAAAAACTTAAGTACGTTTTCAGACTCAAATCTGAGCACCGTACTCAAACCACACGAAATCCACGTGAACTTCAATCGAATACCCTTCAACGTTGGAGACCATTCCATTGAAGTTGAGCATGTACTCATGAGTATGTACAAATGAGCTAGGATCTGGAAAAAGGTCCTTTAAGACTTTTGAGCCCAACATGGTACCAGATCAGCCTGCGTATACACACAGTCTGATCAAGAACCATGCTGTTCTCAATTAGCTTCGATATGGCCTGTAGCAATCATATGAGGGTAACATGGAGCCATGCTAGACTGCACCTAGGCACAGCCTGATGGTGAAACACCGCTGTCTCAAATGCTATTAGGGACGTTTTTCCAGATTATGGCTCAGATGTTTTTTTTTTGTTGTTGTTGTTGTTTTTTTTCAACAGTCATGCTAAACAGCACCATCTGGAAAATCCATAAAACTGATTTGTGGAAATTCAGCAAATGTCTCCAGACATCAATTTGAATTGAAACAAAATAGAAGGATAGAAAAAAGCATGCTATATACAGAGAATTAATTGAGATTGAACACTATCTTTTTTGTTTGCCTGTACACGTACATAACGACATACTGACTAGTTTTGATACTTCCTAAATTCAAGAGAAGGTTTACCTAGAATGACGGTTATACATGAGTTAACCCTTTCCCAAACAAGACCTGGTTTCGACGTTCCAAATAGAAAAGGCTTGGGAAAATATTGAAACAAAAGAAGAAACTGCTGATAACTAGCAGTTTCTCCTTTTGTCTCAATATTTTTGTGCCATTTTTTACACAAATGGTATCTTAAATAGCATCCATTTTGTCATTTGTGGCAGTTTTTGAAGTAGATCACCTTGATTTTTTGCCGTTTGGGAAAGGGTTAATGTGTCATTTGGTAGAAAGAATTGTGATTAGTGTATGGGGTGTCTCAGTCTTTAGCGACATTTTACAAAACAAAATTTCCTGGTTTTCAGGCGGTCACAACCTGAAGACAGCCATGTATAATGGAAACACCGTGGTTATACGGTCTGTCCGTCCGTCTGTCATACTGAGGCTAGCAGATATACAGGAACTGGAAAAGGTAATAACCTCACCAAGATGATATTCGTTTGTCAAAACAACATATTTTTATTCGTCTTACCGTGGTGTTCTCCCCAGCCCAGTAAAACGTAGGGGGCCACTCCGCCCCCAAGTAAATCAGTGAAATGTCGCTACCTTCAAAAGTACGGTCAGACAGTTAAATGGCTTCCAATTTGGCATCAAATATAGTGATTTTTAGGTGTTTCACGTAATAAAACACTGTTAAATAAAAGCATCTTGTATATCAAATAATTATGAAAACATTACGGGAAATTTAGCCATTATTTTTACTTTTTCCATGTTTCCAAGTACACCCATTTGTATTTTTACAAGCAATGTGCATTTTAGGTTTATGTATGATGATTGGCCACGCCAAGTGCTGCAAAAAACCTGTGACGATATACACAAAACATCAATCAAATTAGAAGTTGCATAAATATCTGACAGGCACCAGTTAGGAGTGATCTTCTATGACCCGTGACCAACCAAGTACATATCTTGTCATAAATGATTTTCCATTATAAGCACTGAAATGTGATCTGTCTTTGTGGCTTGATAGTCGGTTTTTATTCCGGAATAAAATCTTGAAAGCCTTAATTTGATTGGTCAGAAGAAAAGGTCTCGTGCCTGTCAGATGTTACTGTAATTTGATAAACAAAGGATATTAAGGTATACCACCCCTAATGAGATTCACGTGACGTCAGAATTATTCGTGCGACGTCGTTTAACATTCGTTACGTATCCGAGCCTATTCGGGCGACGTCGAAAACATTCGGTGGTGGAAAGTTCCACCGCCGAATGTTTTCGACCTCGCCCGAATAATTCCGACGTCGCGTCAATCTCATTAGGGGTGAACTACATTAAATTAACACCGGATTTTAATCAGATTGCACAAATTGTCTTTTTTAGATGAAAGAGATGATATATGTGAACATTAATCCATTCATTGGTGCCTGCTTCGATCCTCCAAACCCGATGATGTTGTTCCAGTACTGCTCTAAAGGATGTCTACAGGTAATGTATGTGGACAGAGCTATACATGTAGATAAGTGGGGATAAATGCTTTTTAAGAATCAAAATAAGATTAAGTTTTATAATAAATTCACTCATATATTGTGGATACTCATTAGAATAGTCTCTTCGAGACGATTCAAATGAATACCTACAACATATGTTTTGTGTTAAAGAAATCAAATTTAGAATGTTTTCCCCCTTTTATATGTTGCTCTGGATGGTCAGTAAGAGGGGATAAATGCTTTTTAAAAATGAATAGGATTTGTGCTTAGAATAACAAATTTAGAATGCATTTACCCCCTTTTATCTGTTCCTCTGGATGGTCTACATGTACTCGTACAATGTATCTGCCATGTACACTATGGAAATGGGTGTGTTTTCTGAATGTAATTCTGTTACGTTTTTCGCTAACAATTCCACTTGCATTTTCTAACTTCGTATTATAAACTGTAGGCCTACTACTTAACAGGCTATCTTACTGGACAAGAAGTACACGTCTGGGACAATCGGAATGAAATTCATGCATACAAATAACAAATTAACCCTCATCCTACCAACTGGGGTCAATCTGACCCCACGCGTCATTTTTTTGCGTGCCAAATTTTTATCGCATGCACTCTGGTGTCCAAGTTTTAGGAGTTTGTTGGTCTACTACAACATTCTTCATGTCACGCAACATTTTCAGATTTTAGCGTTATTTGAGTTTGTAATATTGATTTTTTTGCTGCGGTACGTTTGGACCCCACTATAATTAGTCTCTATAACAACGGTTTTAACTTATTCAAACTTTTTTTGTAAACAATCTTCATCTAATAAACCAATGGATGCATTTCAACCTAACTTTACAGGAATAGTCATTTGGCAACCCTCTCTGAGATCCGTTAAGGAATTTTGATTTGATAAAAAATACCCGAGTTATCTGCCCTTGATTGTCAACAATTGCGGTTTTGACTAATTTTATACTATTTTTACTCTCACACCAACAAATTTTGACTAGTAAAAAAACGTTAACAGAATGTTGGTGACTATGATATCTTGCCTGAGTGCAATTTTCAGCTTGATCGAAATCTTAGACCATGAGTTATGTGCCCTTGAATTTTATGCAAAAATTGCATAAATTTGTAAAATAAATATAGGCATATGGAGCCATTCAATCCCTTTAGGGCCTTCTAGTTTTTCATTTCCTTATGTTTTTGTGCTATTATTATTTGTTAGTAACCAATATAACATTTAAACAAAGAATATGACGTAACGACAAATACTCATACCACTTTCAAAAATTTGATGTAGTTGCGTTTTAAAACTGTTGACAGAAAATCACCGTACTGTTTTGGTGTCATTGTTATATATCAAACGAAATGTAATTGAAAACGGCACACATTTGTGTGATTAATTTTTGTTTTTGTGTAAACAACACACTGAATACAGCGAAAGGAAAGAAATGAAACGTTTAAAATTTCGATGTCCCGCGTAACAAATTGTTCAACTCCTAACTGGTTTTCACGTTCGTTCTCTTTAAATCGCAGGGAAAATAGCCTGGTTCGTCTTTTCAACTTATGTCACGTCATTACCGATGGTTGTGATATAAATTCTGTATAGATGTCAGGAAAAATGAATTAGAAATATGATAAAAAGAAAAACACAAAAAATGTCCCATGATCATGAAAAATTGTTTGTGAAATTTTAGGCGATTCATAATTTCATGCACATACAAAATTTTATAACAAAAAAATAATTTTAAAAATACGTTTTTATCGAATTTTTATATTATTTTAAAAATTTTGTTTCCGTATTTTGATTGTAAAGTTCCGAAAAATGTAATTAAAATTGTCACCTAAAATGTCCCCGTGGTGTAAAATGACGTCTTTTTTGTAACGCAACTGATAATTTGCGACGCTCTTAATTTTGTTCTATAAAATTTTGTAGATATTCACATTGTAATTAAAAATACGTTTTTCCTGTAGATTAATTTGATGTATAACACGCGATGATAACTCTAAAAATCAAAACATTATTTCTTCTCAAAATTGTCACCAAAAATGTCCCCGTAGACAAATTACGCCGGGTAACGTCTTAACGTCAGTCTAAACCAATCGTTTTCTTTTTATTAGGCAAGATTTTTAAATGAGTAAAACGGACTGTCTTGGCGAGAGAATTAGTGCTTGTGCAAAAAAAGGAAACACAGACAAGAAAAAAGAATTCTATTGAATTTAACCGTTCGGAATCACAAAAACACCAAATCTAAATTAATACATGTACAAGAAATAGTATGAAGCGATGAGAAACGGAAACAACGGACAAAATTAGTATAATATGAACTTATTTATTAAATTTTTTTATTACAGATTTCATTTTACATTGCGCAGCTGTGGCTTTTATTATCATAAATTACACGCATAGTCCATTCGACGCTGCTATATGGCCTATATGACAACCTTGCAATGTCGAGTACAATGAAGTTTTATTTTTTCTTTGCATTGTATAGGTGCTGTAGAGCAGATCTAGCTTTGTTGCCAGAATGGCAACCTTGGGGAACTCCCACAATCCGCAAAAATCCAAGATGGCCGCCAAACGCAACTGGAAAAATCAACTTTTTCTCATATTGTCCAAAATTGACGCGAAAAAGGTGTAAATAGGGGTTCTTCGGTACGCTGAATCCAAATCTGATGATAATTATCGCATTATGATATCAGAAATATGCCAAAATAGAGATGGCCGCCGGAAGCCATCCTGAAAATCACAGTTTTATTATATTTTTTATCAAAATGTCCTAAATTGACGCAAACAATGTGTTACTAGAGATTCTTTGGTATGCTGAATCCGCATCTGATGATAAATATCGTATTTGGATATTAAAAATGTTCTAAATTAGAGATGGCCACCGGAAGCCACCCTGAATATTACAATTTTATGATATTGTTTTTAGATGGTCCACAAAAGACATTTTATGGCTTACTTCGTGAGTCAAGTTAAAAATAGGTTTTCGTTTCACATTGGATTAAGCTGATTTATACCAAATTTCGACATGGCCGCCAGCTATATTGATAATTATCATTTGTTGAAATACTGATACAAATACATCCAAAATCATAAACTGTATGCATATTCTATTCTCTGTTTTTACTTCTAACACTTTGTAGTCTTCATGTGGATGTTATAATATAGATCTCTTTTATAAATTCTAAAATGGCCACCAGATCCCATTTTGAAATTGATTCGTTCTTATATGTAAAAAATTGGTGCAAACAATGACTGTAGAACTTTTGCTATACATTTTCAATTGTAATGATCGACGCTTGCCATACTCGATGATTTTAGAAGCCGTTGTAGCAGACAATCGTCGTCGAAAGAACAAGTAGACATATGTGTCATCCTTATTTCGTGGCTGAAAAATTGACCCCGAAATAATCCAAATAACGTACTAATCGCCTTTAAAAAGATGTCATTCATGATCTATTCTCTATCACAGGAAATGCAAGAGATTTTTATGTTGTCTCTTCCTTATTAAAGACAAAGGTCCTAAGTTTTTTTTAATCCAGAAAATCATATACATCCTCGCAAAACACATGTTACGTCGCCAATATTGAAGATACATTGTAATTACACGAGATCTTCTTTAATTAGCTCCTTACATATTTATTTAGCGAAAAATCAGGCGGTTTGTACGGGAAACGATCAGAGTTGTTCGTGACGGAGGCCGGTTTCTCGACAAAAGGTCGAGAAAAAACCGCATGTAACATTTGACAGAAAATCGCCATTCCATCAAGTTTTACCTGATAGAGTATGTTGAAATTGTTGGAAATTATAACTTATGATAGTGTAAGCATTATTAAATTATGTGTTAAACGTCAAATGATTTTATATTGCATTTGCAATAAAATGAGGAATAAAATTCCGATTTCCTTTACTTTTCAATGCGTTTATATTTGGGTATAGTTAAGAAAAGATGAATAAATGCTGCATACGTCTTTCGACAAGAAAGTAAACGTGTATCGGAGAAAAACTCTGAAAATGGCAAACAATACGTAAGTCTGGGTCATAAAAGACCCCACCTGGAAGCTTGAGGGTCAAAGCAAAGATCTGCACAAAGACAGGGTTGGTCAGTCTGTTACTACCGTACAAGGTAGACATTGACGATGTACTGTTTACATGAGCTTTTGGTCAAATAGATTGAAACAACTAAGAATAATTATTAGGTAGGTCAAAATTTACAATTATTAAACAGCTTTAATAAGGTACCATAATTACATTGATAATTGTGAAGATATATGCCAATGTTTCCCTACATTCAATTACCAACAGCAATTGCATAAATGTTTTGTTAAAAATATCATTTAGATTCATTTTAACTGTACCTGAATACCTTATATACATGTGACAGCTTCTAAATTTTGACTTATAAAGAGAAGTAAAGGAATGGCAAACAAGATGATTTTATGAAATGTTACAATCGAACAAGCATGCATTTTTTGAACAACCACTGACATCTGATTACTTGATATAGATCCAGCCTTATAAAATGGGCTCTTCCTATTTACTAGAATTTTTTTCTGAATTATAATCGTTCAACAATTCCTCAAATGCATTGTCGTTTGTCTCCAGGATTCAATTAACAAATTATTAGTGTGTGGTTTTATTTTTCAGTTTTTTTATTCATATCATATCAAATGTCCTATAATCTATCAACTGAAGAGAAATCAAACTATAATTTCATTATGATTATAAGTCCACATTTTCAATTTTTATTTTGAAATATTTAGTCTTCTAACAGCCGTCAAGTTTTTTAATATCTCTTGGTGAATCTTTAGATAAGAAGGATCTAGCACACTCATGCAAAATGTACCAACATTCATTGCACATACTGAGTAACTAGTGACAAGATAGCACGATACTGTTGAGATTTATTATGCAATTTGAAATGGAACTACATGTTGATATGACTCATCCATACAGACACAAGTATGCTTATTATGTTTCTTGTACTTATTCTATGCTACTGACCAATAAAACGGTATCTACATATAGAAACAATTGATTATTGTCATAATACCTTTTTAGCTCACCTGAGCACGAAGTGCTCAAGGTGAGCTATTGTGGTCACTCAATGTCCGTCGTCCGTCCGTCCGTCCGTCTGTCCGTCCGTCTGTCCGTCTGTCAACAATTTGGTGTTAACACTCTAGCATCCACAAAAGTTGGCCAATCTTGATCAAACTTGGTCAAAGCAAGTATGGTCATAAGTTCTCGGATGAGTTCGATTATGGGCCTGATCGGACCTGGAAGTCTGGAGTTATTTGCCCTTGAACGTAAAAAATAGCTAGTTTTGACTTTGTTAACACTCTAGCATCTACAATTATTGATCAATCAAGACAAAACTTGGACATAATGTTGGCGACCATAAGATCTCGGATGAGTTCAATTTTCAGTCTGATCTGATAAGAAAGACGAGAGTTATGTGCCCTTGAATTCGACAAAATTGCCATTTTTGACCGTTTTCGACCTTGTTAACACTCTAGAATCTACAATTATCAATCAAGTAAGACAAAATTTAGAGACAATGTTGAGGACCATAAGATCTTGGATGATTTCGATTTTCAGTCTGATCTGAACAGAAAGTCCAAAGTTACATGCCCTTGAATTTGACGAAATTGTCATTTTTGGCTGGTTTCGACCTTGTTAACACTCTAGAATCTACAATTATTAATCAATCAAGACAAAACTTGGACACAAAGTTAGGGATCATAAGATCTCGGATGAGTTTGATTTTTAGTCTGATCTGATCAGAAAGTCGAGAGTTATGTGCCCTTGAACTTGACAAAATTGTCGGTTTTGACTGTTTTTGACCTTGTTAACACTCTAGAATCTACAATTATTAATCAATCAAGACGAAACTTGGACACAATGTTTTGGATCATAAGATCTTGGATGAGTTTGATTTTCAGTCTGATCTAATCAGAAAGTCGAGTGTTATGTGCCCTTGAACTTGACAAAAAATTGCCGTTTTTTACTGTTTTCGACCTTGTTTACACTCTAGAATCTACAATTATTGACCAATCAAGACAAATTTTGGACACAATGTTGGAGACAATAATATCTTGAATTAATTGGATTTTCAGTCTGATCTTATCAGAAAGACGAGAGTTATGTGCCCTTGAATTTGATAAAATTGCCATTTTCGGCTGTTTTCGACCTTGTTTACAATCTAGAATCTACAATTATTATTCAATCAAGACAAAACTTGGATCCAATGTTGGGGATCATAAGATCTCGGATTAGTTTGATTTTCAGTCTGATCTGATCAGAATGTGCCCTTAAATTTGATAGAATTGCCATTTTAGGCTGTTTTCGACCTTGTTTACACTCTAGTCTCTACAATTAGTAATTCATAAAGACAAAACTTGGACACAATGTTTGGGACCATAAGATCTCAGATGAGTTCGATTTTCAGTCTGATCTGATCAGTAAGTCTAGAGTTATGTGCCCTTGAATTTGAAAAAACTGCTTTTTCGGCTGCTTTCGACATTGTTTATACTCTAGAATTTACAATTATTTATCAATCAAGACGAAACTTGGACACAGTTGGGCACCATAAGATCTCGTATAAGTTGGATTTTCACAAGGATATTGACCATAAGTTCGTTCTCAGTCTTAAAGTCATAAATATTAGTTGAATTGTACAAAAGTGTTGCTCATATCATTTTGGTTCAGGTGAGCGATATAGGACCATCATGGTCCTCTTGTTAGAGTTTAGTACACCAATCTCAGTCAGAAAGCCCTGGGGTCCGGGCTCCCTCTCGAATTTGTTAAAAAAGGCTTATCAAAGTGATTTTTAAGGAATCTCTCGTTCGCCAATGCAGTCAAGTTCTCTCTGGAAACCCAATTCCCTTGGGAAAAATGTCTGGATCTTGCAAGTGGTGCATATAATAATGTTTCAGAATCATTCATTAATACAAGTATGGCAAGAATAATCTTTACATAAATCAGGCCCATTTAAGGGATGTAAAGATCACCCCCTTTAACTACTAAAGTAAGGGCATAATTGTTAAAACGATCAGCTTCAAAAGATGAAAGGTGTTTTAATCATTATTATCATATTAAAACTCACAGGGAAGTTCAAATGTGAAAATGATTCATGAAATAGATATAGACAGAAAGGCCATTTTATTGTGTATTTTTTTTCTTGCCATGGATAATATCGCCGTATTTTAGTTCAATCTGAAATCCTTGGATGAACATATTGACATTTATTGGAATGCTAAGAATAATACCGACAAAGAAATTTAATGCATCTTATTATGTCTACAGAATCAATTTTGTCATAATTCAACATGGCAACTGGTGGCCATAATGATATAAGAAAAGTGACACACAGACATATCTGAAGACTACAGCGCAAATTTTATTTTCATTTCACGGTATGACAACTCACACCGTTCATCCAGATACAAAATACACGGATTGATCTTCCAAACGCGGATTTGAAAATCGGCAGCGTGGGAATACACAAAGTAAGAAAACATCAACATATAGCCTTTTAATTGCTGCAATATAAAAAGTGTTTGTGCAGAGCTGATGCAAAATGGTTTATCTTGAGGGTGCTGCAGTTTCATAACAAAAGATTTGAGTAAACTATAGATACAAGCGATTTTAAATCGTAAATCACTAGTTTCTCGCCTACTTCCCGTTTTGTTTTATATTTGCAGAAATTATTTAACTGGTTTTCGAGCAAATATCTCTTTAAAATAATCTTTTGACATCTATGGAATAAATCTATACCATTCATCAAACTGGAAAATAAATTTTGGGTGTCTAAAGCCATGTTTAAAAATCAGCCTAGTTTGCTTCAAGGTACAACTTACCACGGATGTTGATACCACACACCACGGATGATCCACATAATTTGGATAAAACAAACTCGGATGCGAAAATCGGGATTAATAGTGCAAAACACTTAAAATGACGTTTTCTAATTAAAATACAATGACAAATGCTTGATTTTTATAAAGTAAACGTGATATAACCGCATCCCGTTGACTTTTATAGTCGGTTATTTACTTTGCATCACACGCTTAAGAATTTTATCTTATGTACCAAACTGTGTTTTGGAATGATCTTTATTCTATTTATTCCAGAGACAAAAGCCTTCCTAAAGAAGTAGTTCAGAGCGCTGATATTTCATTACCGCCCTCAATCACTTGATCATATTACCGCTGTGTCTTGTGTGTGTTTGAGACCTATACGGGGCACATGTGAGAGAAGCCAAGTTCTGCTTGCGGGTACACGTACCAGGTGATTTTCTAGGGGTTCTCCTGCTTTCGCACCACCTACTGACTGTCCCGTCTCATTCGGGTTGAAATAATCTTAAGAGGGACGTAAAATTGAATAAAAAAGAAGAAAGATCTACTTGATCAGAAACTTTAAATATGAAGTTTAACCTAAATGATCAGTCACCGTTCACGATTAATTAAATGCTTATCACAAAGCACTTTCGAATTATCATTATTTTTTTTTTGGGGGGGGGGGGGGGCAAACATTCATGTAAATGGAAATATGGGTGCATTATGGGGGCCATAGGGGACAGGCCCCTTTTCTAAATTATTAAGGGGGCAGGCCCCCCTTGGCCCCCCTCTTCCTACGCCTATGTAGTTTGTTTTACATGCTGTCGTAGAGGGCCTTTCATATAGACTTTCAGTAAGAGAGACAACCATGATAAATATTCTTGGCAATATCTTCATGAAAGAAATGCACCCATATACCGTATGTTTACATGTAATAATTGACAGACATGCGTAATAGAGTTGGTGTTTGAATATCGAAGATGAAAACCTTTTGGAGCTCACTATCAAACTGCAATGAAACAAGATGATAATGAGGGTTTTAATCTAGAATTTAAAGATTGAAAACAAAGACACGGACAACTTATCTGTTAATAAGCAGCTTTATTCGCCTATCTCTTTATAAAACATGTAAACATGGTTTACTAACGTCTTTACCGTCGAAAGTGCTCATCCGCATTCCTTTTAGTTTTAGTAAGGCAAAATAAGCCATAATTGGTCTTAAACCAAACATCTATTGACTCTAAACAATATAAAATTGGTTTTAACAAGGATGCAGCCAATTTTCCTTAAAAAAGACCGGAATTTGTTTTTTACTATCCGTGTCGGTTGTATCGATAGGTCCGAGTTTGTTTTACCTGCTGGAGAATTTGCACCGTGGTATGTTGCACCATAGCAACTGACAGTACCCAATTTCAAATAGTTCTTGTTCTTTTTCTGTACCCTTTTGATGGGTTCTTGTAAAGAAAACACTTGAAGCGATCCCCGATCCTCCGTGAAACATCAATTTGACAATAATTATGTGCTTTAATAATGATTTACAGACATTGTTACCAAGATTTTTCTCTTTTCGAGCATCAAAGTCAGATTCAGTAGCATATATTTCTCTTACTAACAGATTTTATGAGACAGGATTTTATGTAAACATTGGCAAAGTTATGTACGTTTTCATCGTATGTAACACAAAAATCAACTCAGCCGATATTCGTTGTAATTAAAGATAATAAATACTCACTCTTTTTTCCCGCCGTTCAAAATAATATTGTTTACATCCGCGTTTGGAAGACCAATCCGTGTATTTTGTATCTGGATGAACGGTGTGCAACTGGTGGCATGTTTTCTATAGTTTAGATATGCATTTAGTGCTAGCAAAAATAAAAAAGTACCGTTACCCGCAATAAACTAGTTATTTTGTATACACAAGTTTATATTTTTCCAGGACAAAAGCTTCAAATGAATCTTACATGCACAGTAATAACATACGATAACTCACCGGAAATATTTCAGTTAGCGCTTTTTGAAACGAAATGTCAAGAGCATTTTGATAGAATAAGTTGAAATAAACATTAAGTTTATTAAGATATTAATCTCTGTATGTTCTGCTTAAAATAATCCCCTATTTTCCCCCTCTTTTTCAAGATGGCAACTAGTTTACATATTCATTATTTTTATTTCTACATTCGGGAAATGTGTAGCGTCTACATTAAATTTAACATTTTGCGTTCGAAATAAAAATAAAAGCAACGAGATGCAGAAAAATATCAAAATCTAGCCACATTTTGTACCATTATTCAACTCGAAATCATTTTAAAAATGGCATGTGGCGGCCATGTCGAAATTTAATATACATCAGGTTGATTCAAATGCCAGATGAAGAAATTAGATTGAACTTGGATTCATAAGTATGTCTTTTGTAGGTCATCTAAAAGTATCATAAAATTGTAATTTTCAGGGCTTCCGGCGGCCATCTCCATTTTCGTATATTTCTGATATCCCAATAGTCCATTCGAAATTTTCGGAACCTTGCAATGTCGAGTACAATGAAGTTTTATTTTTTCTTTGCATTGTATAGGTGCTGTAGAGCAGATCTAGCTTTGTTGCCAGAATGGCAACCTTGGAGAACTCCCACAATCCGCAAAAAATCCAAGATGGCCGCCAAACGCAACTGGAAAAATCAACTTTTTCTCAAATTGTCCAAAATTGATGCGAAAAATGTATCAATAGGGGTTCTTCGGTACGCTGAATCCAAATCTGATAATAAACATCGCATTGGGATATCAGAAATATACGAAAATGGAGATGGCCGCCGGAAGCCATCCTGAAAATTACAATTTTATGATACTTTTAGATGACCTACAAAAGACATACTTATGAATCCAAGTTCAATCTAATTTCTTCATCTGGCATTTGAATCAACCTGATGTATATTAAATTTCGACATGGCCGCCACATGCCATTTTTAAAATGATTTCGAGTTGAATAATGGTACAAAATGTGGCTAGATTTTGATATTTTTCTGCATCTCGTTGCTTTTATTTTTATTTCGAACGCAAAATGTTAAATTTAATGTAGACGCTATACATTTCCCGAATGTAGAAATAAAAATAATGAATATGTAAACTAGTTGCCATATCTTGAAAAAGAGGGGGAAAATAGGGGATTATTTTAAGCAGAACATACAGAGATTAATATCTTAATAAACTTAATGTTTATTTCAACTTATTCTATCAAAATGCTCTTGACATTTCGTTTCAAAAAGCGCTAACTGAAATATTTCCGGTGAGTTATCGTATGTTATTACTGTGCATGTAAGATTCATTTGAAGCTTTTGTCCTGGAAAAATATAAACTTGTGTATACAAAATAACTAGTTTATTGCGGGTAACGATACTTTTTTTATTTTTGCTAGCACTAAATGCATATCTAAACTATAGAAAACATGCCACCAGTTGCACACCGTTCATCCAGATACAAAATACACGGATTGGTCTTCCAAACGCGGATGTAAACAATATTATTTTGAACGGCGGGAAAAAAGAGTGAGTATTTATTATCTTTAATTACAACGAATATCGGCTGAGTTGATTTTTGTGTTACATACGATGAAAACGTACATAACTTTGCCAATGTTTACATAAAATCCTGTCTCATAAAATCTGTTAGTAAGAGAAATATATGCTACTGAATCTGACTTTGATGCTCGAAAAGAGAAAAATCTTGGTAACAATGTCTGTAAATCATTATTAAAGCACATAATTATTGTCAAATTGATGTTTCACGGAGGATCGGGGATCGCTTCAAGTGTTTTCTTTACAAGAACCCATCAAAAGGGTACAGAAAAAGAACAAGAACTATTTGAAATTGGGTACTGTCAGTTGCTATGGTGCAACATACCACGGTGCAAATTCTCCAGCAGGTAAAACAAACTCGGACCTATCGATACAACCGACACGGATAGTAAAAAACAAATTCCGGTCTTTTTTAAGGAAAATTGGCTGCATCCTTGTTAAAACCAATTTTATATTGTTTAGAGTCAATAGATGTTTGGTTTAAGACCAATTATGGCTTATTTTGCCTTACTAAAACTAAAAGGAATGTGGATGAGCACTTTCGACGGTAAAGACGTTAGTAAACCATGTTTACATGTTTTATAAAGAGATAGGCGAATAAAGCTGCTTATTAACAGATAAGTTGTCCGTGTCTTTGTTTTCAATCTTTAAATTCTAGATTAAAACCCTCATTATCATCTTGTTTCATTGCAGTTTGATAGTGAGCTCCAAAAGGTTTTCATCTTCGATATTCAAACACCAACTCTATTACGCATGTCTGTCAATTATTACATGTAAACATACGGTATATGGGTGCATTTCTTTCATGAAGATATTGCCAAGAATATTTATCATGGTTGTCTCTCTTACTGAAAGTCTATATGAAAGGCCCTCTACGACAGCATGTAAAACAAACTACATAGGCGTAGGAAGAGGGGGGCCAAGGGGCCTGCCCCCTTAATAATTTAGAAAAGGGGCCTGCCCCCTATGGCCCCCATAATGCACCCATATTTCCATTTACATGAATGTTTGCCCCCCCCCCCCCCCAAAAAAAATAATGATAATTCGAAAGTGCTTTGTGATAAGCATTTAATTAATCGTGAACGGTGACTGATCATTTAGGTTAAACTTCATATTTAAAGTTGCTGATCAAGTAGATCTTTCTTCTTTTTTATTCAATTTTACGTCCCTCTTAAGATTATTTCAACCCGAATGAGACGGGACAGTCAGTAGGTGGTGCGAAAGCAGGAGAACCCCTAGAAAAATCACCTGGTACGTGTACCCGCAAGCAGAACTTGGCTTCTCTCACATGTGCCCCGTATAGGTCTCAAACACACACAAGACACAGCGGTAATATGATCAAGTGATTGAGGGCGGTAATGAAATATCAGAGCTCTGAACTACTTCTTTAGGAAGGCTTTTGTCTCTGGAATAAATAGAATAAAGATCATTCCAAAACACAGTTTGGTACATAAGATAAAATTCTTAAGCGTGTGATGCAAAGTAAATAACCGACTATAAAAGTCAACGGGATGCGGTTATATCACGTTTACTTTATAAAAATCAAGCATTTGTCATTGTATTTTAATTAGAAAACGTCATTTTAAGTGTTTTGCACTATTAAACCCGATTTTCGCATCCGAGTTTGTTTTATCCAAATTATGTGGATCATCCGTGGTGTGTGGTATCAACATCCGTGGTAAGTTGTACCTTGAAGCAAACTAGGCTGATTTTTAAACATGGCTTTAGACACCCAAAATTTATTTTCCAGTTTGATGAATGGTATAGATTTATTCCATAGATGTCAAAAGATTATTTTAAAGAGATATTTGCTCGAAAACCAGTTAAATAATTTCTGCAAATATAAAACAAAACGGGAAGTAGGCGAGAAACTAGTGATTTACGATTTAAAATCGCTTGTATCTATAGTTTACTCAAATCTTTTGTTATGAAACTGCAGCACCCTCAAGATAAACCATTTTGCATCAGCTCTGCACAAACACTTTTTATATTGCAGCAATTAAAAGGCTATATGTTGATGTTTTCTTACTTTGTGTATTCCCACGCTGCCGATTTTCAAATCCGCGTTTGGAAGATCAATCCGTGTATTTTGTATCTGGATGAACGGTGTGAGTTGTCATACCGTGAAATGAAAATAAAATTTGCGCTGTAGTCTTCAGATATGTCTTTGTGTCACTTTGCTTATATCATTATGGCCACCAGTTGCCATGTTGAATTATGACAAAATTGATTCTGTAGACATAATAAGTTGCATTAAATTTCTTTGTCGGTATTATTCTTAGCATTCCAATAAATGTCAATATGTTCATCCAAGGAATTCAGATTGAACTAAAATACGGCGATATTATCCATGGCAAGAAAAAAAATACACAATAAAATGGCCTTTCTGTCTATATCTATTTCATGAATCATTTTCACATTTGAACTTCCCTGTGAGTTTTAATATGATAATAATGATTAAAACACCTTTCATCTTTTGAAGCTGATCGTTTTAACAATTATGCCCTTACTTTAGTAGTTAAAGGGGGTGATCTTTACATCCCTTAAATGGGCCTGATTTATGTAAAGATTATTCTTGCCATACTTGTATTAATGAATGATTCTGAAACATTATTATATGCACCACTTGCAAGATCCAGACATTTTTCCCAAGGGAATTGGGTTTCCAGAGAGAACTTGACTGCATTGGCGAACGAGAGATCCCTTAAAAATCACTTTGATAAGCCTTTTTTAACAAATTCGAGAGGGAGCCCGGCCCCAGGGCTTTCTGACTGAGATTGGTGTACTAACCTCTAAAAAGGTATTATGACAATAATTGTTTCTATATGTAGATACCGTTTTATTGGTCAGTAGCATAGAATAAGTACAAGAAACATAATAAGCATACTTGTGTCTGTATGGATGAGTCATATCAACATGTAGTTCCATTTCAAATTGCATAATAAATCTCAACAGTATCGTGCTATCTTGTCACTAGTTACTCAGTATGTGCAATGAATGTTGGTACATTTTGCATGAGTGTGCTAGATCCTTCTTATCTAAAGATTCACCAAGAGATATTAAAAAACTTGACGGCTGTTAGAAGACTAAATATTTCAAAATAAAAATTGAAAATGTGGACTTATAATCATAATGAAATTATAGTTTGATTTCTCTTCAGTTGATAGATTATAGGACATTTGATATGATATGAATAAAAAAAACTGAAAAATAAAACCACACACTAATAATTTGTTAATTGAATCCTGGAGACAAACGACAATGCATTTGAGGAATTGTTGAACGATTATAATTCAGAAAAAAATTCTAGTAAATAGGACGAGCCCATTTTATAAGGCTGGATCTATATCAAGTAATCAGATGTCAGTGGTTGTTCAAAAAATGCATGCTTGTTCGATTGTAACATTTCATAAAATCATCTTGTTTGCCATTCCTTTACTTCTCTTTATAAGTCAAAATTTAGAAGCTGTCACATGTATATAAGGTATTCAGGTACAGTTAAAATGATTCTAAATGATATTTTTAACAAAACATTTATGCAATTGCTGTTGGTAATTGAATGTAGGGAAACATTGGCATATATCTTCACAATTATCAATGTAATTATGGTACCTTATTAAAGCTGTTTAATAATTGTAAATTTTGACCTACCTAATAATTATTCTTTGTTGTTTCAATCTATTTGACCAAAAGCTCATGTAAACAGTACATCGTCAATGTCTACCTTGTACGGTAGTAACAGACTGACCAACCCTGTCTTTGTGCAGATCTTTGCTTTGACCCTCAAGCTTCCAGGTGGGGTCTTTTATGACCCAGACATACGTATTGTTTGCCATTTTCAGAGTTTTTCTCCGATACACGTTTACTTTCTTGTCGAAAGACGTATGCAGCATTTATTCATCTTTTCTTAACTATACCCAAATATAAACGCATTGAAAAGTAAAGGAAATCGGAATTTTATTCCTCATTTTATTGCAAATGCAATATAAAATCATTTGACGTTTAACACATAATTTAATAATGCTTACACTATCATAAGTTATAATTTCCAACAATTTCAACATACTCTATGACGTAACGTCAAAAGTTGCGGACCAACGTTGTAACACACATTTCGTCCGTTTTCCGACGTTAACGTTACGTAAATATGTAAATATAGTTATAACTTGCCTAAAAACATGCGAACTGACTAATTATCAATGTTTTATTAATTCGATATTCTTTATTCGGCACTTCATTATTAAAATATTTATGTTTTAAAGAGATAATGTGATAATCTTTATTCGAACCAGAAGGTCATAGTTTTTCCCTATACTTTTTCGCGCGAAGATTTTGCAATTCCTTCCTATGAATTTCATTACAAATCCTTTCTTTTTCAAGCTCTCTCTGTTTTCGTTTCCTTAATTGAGCATCATCACAGAGGTCTTTTTTATATTGCTTGTCCTTTTTGTAATAGCTGGCATTTCTTGACTTTTTCAAATTTTTCTTCACCCATTGATAGTACTTAAAGGTGCCCTTTTCGGGTGGTTCTGTGAAAAAGAAAAGAGTTATTTCTTGAAATATAAATAACTCTAAAAAGTAATTTTCCTAATTATTGCCGAAACAACATTATCCTAGGCAAGTCCAATATGTAAAGTTGCAGACAACAAAAATATTGGCAGCAATGGAAAATGTACAACTGTTATACCCAATAAAGTATTTAAAGAAAAGAAGACTTTGGGATCAGCCATTTCTTCACTGATCTCAATGTTTTTCTTTCTTTATTTCATCTGCTACGGGCGTCAAATTTTAACTTTAAGTTACGTAGACTAGAAATAGACAAAAAATTAAACAAACAACAGCAAACAATTTGACCAAGATCATCAATATAGGGGGCGTAAAACGCCATGAAAAATTTACAAATTAACGTGACGTCGAATCGTCAAAAACGCGTTTTTGTGACATTTTTAAGACGCTACATCACACTCTATATCTTCGCCAGTTGAAGAGATATTGACAAATGCATTTATTTTTTCAAATTTTATCCGAGATGTATGTCGAAAATCAATTCAAATTCAAAATATTTTGATTTTCTTAGAAAAAAAGCTATATATGAAAAAATCACCCTTGAATTTGGGACCGGACCGTTTTAGTGAAAATGTGACATTTTTAAGACAATAAAATAATGATTTTCTTCAACTCCAATCAAGACAAAAAATAAACTACAAAAACTAGAGCTCAGATGTATGTCCCAAAATTTTTTATATTGATTTCTAATCGCTATTGGAAAAATAAATTAGATTTAAAAATTAGACATACCGAAAAAATCAACATGACGTCAGATCGTCAAAAACGCGTTTTTGTGACATTTTTAAGACGCTACATCCCACTTTATATCTTCGCCAGTTGAAGAGATATTGACAAATGCATTTATTTTTTCAAATTTTATCCGAGATGTATGTCGAAAATCAATTCAAATTCAAAATATTTTGATTTTCTTAGAAAAAAGGCTATATATGAAAAAATCACCCTTGCATTTGGGACCTTTTCAGTGAAAATGTGAAATTTTTTAAGACGCTACAAACACAATAAAATAATGATTTTCTTCAACTCCAATCAAGACAAAAAATTAACTACAAAAACTAGAGCTCAGATGTATATCCCAATTTTTTTTATATTGATTTCTAATCGCTATTGGAAAAATAAATTAGATTTAAAAATTAGACATACCGAAAAAATCAACATGACGTCAGATCGTCAAAAACGCGTTTTTGTGACATTTTTAAGACGCTACATCACACTCTATATCTTCGCTAGTTGAAGAGATATTGACAAATGCATTTATTTTTTCAAATTTTATCCGAGATGTATGTCGAAAATCAATTCAAATTCAAAATATTTTGATTTTCTTAGAAAAAAAGCTATATATGAAAAAATCACCCTTGCATTTGGGACCGTTTTAGTGAAAATGTGACATTTTTAAGACGCTACAAACACAATAAAATAATAATTTTCTTCAACTCCAATCAAGACAAAAAATTAACTACAAAAACTAGAGCTCAGATGTATGTCCTAATTTTTTTTATATTGATTTCCAATTACTATTTGAAAAATAAATTACATTTAAAAAATAGACCTACGAAAAAAATGACGTTATTTTAAGAGCGTGACGCTACTTACCTTTTCCTTCCCCAGCCTCCATGTTTTGTTTACATCATCCAAATGCCGTAAAATTTACGTCATATCTTCTGTGACGTCACTGACGTAATTTGCCGAAGTTTCGCGCTTTAAAAATTCTTACTTTTCATTTTAATGGGATTTTTGCGAGTTTGTTTGGTAATTTATGTTACACGTGACGGCGTCATTTTTTGTGTCAGAGTTAATTTATTTTGTACATTAAATTGTTTGTATTCAATTATTGTTGAAATTCGAACTTTATTAATAATTTACAATATACTATCTTTCATATGATACCAAATACATGTGTGTTTCTCAAATATAAATAATAAATATGTGCTTTTAAAAAGAAGTGCATAGCCAATTTTGCCTTGGTCCGCAACTTTTGACGTTACGTCTTTCAGGTAAAACTTGATGGAATGGCGATTTTCTGTCAAATGTTACATGCGGTTTTTTCTCGACCTTTTGTCGAGAAACCGGCCTCCGTCACGAACAACTCTGATCGTTTCCCGTACAAACCGCCTGATTTTTCGCTAAATAAATATGTAAGGAGCTAATTAAAGAAGATCTCCTCGTGTAATTACAATGTATCTTCAATATTGGCGACGTAACATGTGTTTTGCGAGGATGTATATGATTTTCTGGATTAAAAAAAACTTAGGACCTTTGTCTTTAATAAGGAAGAGACAACATAAAAATCTCTTGCATTTCCTGTGATAGAGAATAGATCATGAATGACATCTTTTTAAAGGCGATTAGTACGTTATTTGGATTATTTCGGGGTCAATTTTTCAGCCACGAAATAAGGATGACACATATGTCTACTTGTTCTTTCGACGACGATTGTCTGCTACAACGGCTTCTAAAATCATCGAGTATGGCAAGCGTCGATCATTACAATTGAAAATGTATAGCAAAAGTTCTACAGTCATTGTTTGCACCAATTTTTTACATATAAGAACGAATCAATTTCAAAATGGGATCTGGTGGCCATTTTAGAATTTATAAAAGAGATCTATATTATAACATCCACATGAAGACTACAAAGTGTTAGAAGTAAAAACAGAGAATAGAATATGCATACAGTTTATGATTTTGGATGTATTTGTATCAGTATTTCAACAAATGATAATTATCAATATAGCTGGCGGCCATGTCGAAATTTGGTATAAATCAGCTTAATCCAATGTGAAACGAAAACCTATTTTTAACTTGACTCACGAAGTAAGCCATAAAATGTCTTTTGTGGACCATCTAAAAACAATATCATAAAATTGTAATATTCAGGGTGGCTTCCGGTGGCCATCTCTAATTTAGAACATTTTTAATATCCAAATACGATATTTATCATCAGATGCGGATTCAGCATACCAAAGAATCTCTAGTAACACATTGTTTGCGTCAATTTAGGACATTTTGATAAAAAATATAATAAAACTGTAATTTTCAGGATGGCTTCCGGCGGCCATCTCTATTTTGGCATATTTCTGATATCATAATGCGATAATTATCATCAGATTTGGATTCAGCGTACCGAAGAACCCCTATTTACACCTTTTTCGCGTCAATTTTGGACAATATGAGAAAAAGTTGATTTTTCCAGTTGCGTTTGGCGGCCATCTTGGATTTTTGCGGATTGTGGGAGTTCCCCAAGGTTGCCATTCTGGCAACAAAGCTAGATCTGCTCTACAGCACCTATACAATGCAAAGAAAAAATAAAACTTCATTGTACTCGACATTGCAAGGTTCCGAAAATTTCGAATGGACTAGCATGTCTTTCTTTTGAAATAACAAATCAGTAATATTTTCTTGTGTACCTGTTATATCTGTGTACTATGATTAACGCTATATGCGAAATACGAACACATTTTTTTAGCAAACGTCAGTGTCAGATCAAATGAAATCCGTAATACATAGATCTAAAAGGACGCAAGGTAGACGCTTTTTTAATTCCTCTCGATTATGCTTCCTGGGAAACACACAAGCACTACTCGCACCGAATGTGTCGGCCAATGAGAAGCTAAAGACAACCTCAGCTACCGAGGATTGAACTCGGAACCGCTTGATCGTGAATCCGACGCGCTACCTCTCGGATCCGCACACCGGACAAAAGTTGCAGACAAAACATTTTGAAAGAAAGAGAAAACAAGATTGTCGTTTAAAAAATTCATGTCAAAGAAATCTTATTGATACACCAAAACTATAATAAAATCGCGTTTGTCAAAAACGTTGACGTTACGTGTTACGCAATGTGGTACGAGTATTTGACGCTGCGTCTATGTCTTTTGTGAAAACTGGTTTTTGTCATGAAATTCAAAATTACGTATTGGGACCAAATGGACCCCAGTTGGTAGGATGTGTATGTAAAACATGTTGGTAGGAGGAGGGTTAAAGGTGTCCATGGATACCAGTTTGTCGTCTATAAAAAGAACTTGTGAAACTATATATAAGAAGTATCGCATGGACTGTCAACCTGTATGGTCAGATAGTTTCTGTCTAGCGTAAAATCGGACCAAGTTCTGGTCATCAAGTTTACATCTAGCTTTTATAGATCTCTACGTCAATGTTGTTTATTCCTTATAAAATATGTATATATAGAAAATGTTCTTGATAGAAAGTGAACGACCTTGTGAGTTTTCTTTTTCTTTTTGTCCCTACATAATGTGATACACCATACATCTAGGTAAACCCTCACTGTTCTCATGTTGCTCTGGTGAAGTTAATCGTTTACTAAAAGGCTGGTTCCATAAAAATGTTTTGTGAAATGTTTTCTGTCCTCAGGATATGTTAGAGAACACAGATATAGCTCTCGACAAGACATTGGTGAAATCGCTGATCTACGATCTAGTTCTTGTAAGTACGCATTAATGAGCCGGAATCTGAAAAAAAGGTCGCTTAAAGAATTTAACCCTTTCCCAAACGACAAATTTTAGGGTGGTCCACTTCAAAAACCTCAACAAAGGATAAAATGGAACTCATTTAAGATAAAATTTGTGTGAAATATGGCATAGAAAATATTGAGACAAAAGGAGAAACTGCTGGTTATCAGCAGTTTCTTCTTTTGTTTCAATGTTTTCCCAAGCCTTTTCTATTAGGGACGTCAAAACCAGGTCTTGTTTGGGAAAGGGTTAAGAACAAAATGGACCACAGTCAGAACCCAGATCCACGTTGTTCTCAAATAGCTCGTTTATGACCAGAAGCAATTGTAAGGTTGTAAATTTGATCCTTTTTATATTAGACTACATCGCAGAGGCTAATCTCAAAACTAGATTTTCCAAAATGTTATAGAGGCTCCTTTTCCAGATTCCGGCTCGCACATCGGCAAACGTCTTCTGGCTTTGATCTGTCTCCTCTCTGTGTGCATTATTTTGATACGTAATTATTTTGTTGTATACCTCACGATAAATGGCCTGACAGAGCATCCCGACCTTTTGGCTTGGGCTGCTCTGCCAGGTCAATTATCATGAGCTATAACTGTAAAGAATTGAATTTCCATAACATGCCAAGTCACAATGGCGGATTGCTTTTGACACGGTGCGGCGCATTCGACACAACTCGGATGTTGTCGGCCTAACCGAATAGGCCGAGTAGTGACGAATAGTTGCGACGGTAAGATTACGATATTTATATATTTATATGTTTTTGAAATTATTTCGTATATAAGTGCAAAATTAAGTAAATGTTTTGTTTGTATTATTTTTTCACAATGTTTATCTTGTTTGGGCAGGGTGTCAAGTACATTCACGACTCACCACTAGAGAGTCATGGCCGCCTCAAGAGTACCAACTGCATGATAGATGAACGATGGACGTTAAAGATCACTGACTACGGAATCAACAATTTCGTCATCAACGATGACCCGGACATGCATGAGTCGGAAAAATTCAAAGGTATGATATAAGCTTTAATCCTACCTGGATAAATCTGGTTTTGATGTCCCTTATAGAATTTTCATAGGGAAAACATTAAAGAAGAAAATGCTGATGATTCTCCTTTTGCCTCAACGTATCTGAGATTTTTTACTTACATAGTTCGCCTTTAGGAACATCATTTTTGTCCTATGCAGCAGCTTCCAAAATCGAAAAATATTCAAAGGAGTGGTAATCTTTGATTGACACTTTCCCTTATAATGGCGCTTTTTGACGCTCCAATAGACAAATACTTTAGAAAACATAGTAGAAGATGAAGACATTGCTTTGAACGCTTTTCACTCTAGGGAAATTTTCTCTATTTTGATTTGCCTTTCCTGCCTTACTTTTATGTTTATTTTCGAAAAGTTTTATCTGATAGTTATGTTTCTCAAAATTCGGTGTTATTGACTTCCCAGGATGTCCCTTTACCATAATGGATAACAATTACAACTTTTTATTATAATTATGTGTGTGTCAAACGTTTTACACAGGCCCATAGGAACAGGGGGCGAGGGAGGGGGCTTAGCCCCCCCCCCCCCCCCCCCATGTTGGCCAAAAATGCCAAATTTTCCTTCTTTCACACTGAAACTTTAGGCAAAATCCAATTTAGCCCACCCCCCCCCACCATTTTTCAGACCAAGGGACTTAAGCCCACCCAAAATGAAATTGCTTCCTACGGGCCTGTCACGTGTTTCATTTGTGCCATGTTTTATTTATCCTTGCTTGTTATATTTTTCTTCCTTTTCTCAATAAAACACCATGACTGTGTAATCATGTCACTATGTCGGGGCTTTTCAACAAAAACCTAGTAACTGCAGCTTGTTTTTGTTGATAATCGACCATGTTTTTTTCTCTGCAGGTATGTTATGGACGGCCCCTGAGATCCTGGACTCGCCAGAGCTGTACACAAAGGGATCTAAACCAGGTGACGTGTACAGCCTCGCTATCATTCTGCACGAGATTCTCTTCAGAAATGGAGTGTTTGCGGGCTGGGAGGAAATGGCGTCAGAGGGTAAACAATTTTGTATATTCTTTTTATTATTTGCTTGTAATTTTAATGTGACTTAAAGTAATCTGCAGAATAGACTTTGATGGCGTCATCCAGATGCTGCTTTTAAAAAAATAGGCGTAAGATAAGATAGAAATAAACCCAGAAAATTGCCTTAGATCGAACGCTTCGATGCTAGTCAGTCTGTGCAGTCTCCCTATTTTGATTGGTAAATACTATAAGTTATAAGTAACTATTTGTTTTACGTAATTATGCTTATTTCTGTAAAAACATATTCCGTGAAATTGACACTGATACCTTGACATGCTTAGTGATGTATCCATTCATTTCTAAAGGCCTATAATACGCACATGCGTGAATCACCTTTCTTGGGCATGCTCCGGCAGTGATGTGAACGTGGCGTCGTGTGTATGACCTGGGAACGTATTCACCACTATTTCTGAATGATATAGCCTAGATTGCCCTAACCAAAATTACAATACAAGTCATCTGATTGGACGATCAGATTGATTGCTATTTTATTTTTAACATTTCCCAAACGGCAAAATTTGAGGGTGCTCCAAATTGAAAGCTGCTGCAGACGGCAAAATGAATGCTGCCAAAGAAAAGATGTGTGAGCAAAATAACTCAGAAAATGTTGAGGCAAAAGGAGAAAGTGCTGGTTATCAGCACTTTCTTCTTTTGCCTCAATGTTTTCCCAAGCCTTTTCTCCTATGGACGTCAAAACCAGGTCTTGTTTGGGAAAGGGTTAAAATTAAAGGTATTCTGGAATTTTGACTGGTTGGTGGATACGACCCCAGGTCGTAACTTCTTTATGTTTATATATGCAGAAGTTGTTCGCCACGTCCGAAACAGGGAGGTGACACCGATGCGGCCTCGTATATTCAGCAAGACTTCAATAGCTTCGGCTTCACCTCTGATTGATCTGATGAAAGCATGCTGGTCGGACGACCCCACAAAACGACCGCTCACTAGTGCCATTAGACGTTCTGTAGCGAAAATACTCAAAATCAGGTATCAAACTTTGAATATTCCATCCTTCATTAGATACCTAACACATTTATGCAATTTCTCCCCTATCTTCGGTATTATACGTAATTATTGCCTAAAATGTGTGTTTTCAGTCTGTTATTGGCATTGTTTAACGAGCAGAAACAGGGCGGATATCCAGAGAAATCGTGCATTAATCGGCAGATTCACGTGCGATATCGGACCGGTTTTGCACTCAAATATCCTCGATCGGGGATTTGTTGTGAGTGCTTCAGAAAATTGAAAATAAAGCCGAAATTTTGTCATTTCCCTTTTCCGCGTTGTAAATTCTTGTAAGACCCCATTTCCAGTTTACACCCCAATAAATAGTAAACTAGGTCTCCCAGTGTAACCATATCTGATGACGTAATAATTATAGTGACGTAGGTTTAATTCTTGGAATCAAAAAGTAAACAAACGGGCAGCTGACAGATTTTAAACTAAAAGTGGATTTCGTGGACATGGAAGGATAGAAATTAGAATTGAGTGGTTGTGGTCTAGGTCAAACGTGGTGGTAAGCCTGTGTGTTTCTTGTTCTTCTTTTAGTTACTGCAAATATTCCTTTACAACTTTTTTTTATTGAAATGAACGAATGTCTGAAACGAATCAGATGGTCCAGAGATCTACCTCGGAAATTCCGACCTTTAAATTTATTACTCGCACTGAAATGAACGTTAGAATATCCAGAGTATGTTTCCAAAAGAAAACTAAGTCGAATATTGTTACGATTTCGCCAACCCAAATGAAGATTATGTCAGTAAAAATGCGATGAAACTTGACTAAATAGCTACCAGATGAAAATCTATCGGCCCGTCTAGTGGATATCATACTTACTCGATATATGTCGAGTCGAATGCCGGAAAACTCTGGTATCTGTCGGTGTAAATGTGTCTAAATTTTCACAAAGTTTTTTAGTTATTCGTCTTATTTTATTAGATCTACATTTCTTTGCAAATTCTTCATATTTTATGCAATAATAGCGTCAATTCACGTTTTTTTTCGGTCGTTAACATTCTCAGAGGCCCACAAAATGGGTTATCGCCTTCGACCTCCGGTCTCAGGCGATAACGCATTTTATGGGCCTCTGAGAATGTTAACGACCTCAAAAACGTGAATTAACCCTATATTATACGTAATCTTAAGTGGAAAGTGATAAGGATATCCGGATTTTAAAATCGGAATAAACTCACCAATACTAGTAGCCTATCCATTGCCGCGGATGTTGCCAAAGCGGGTTGTGGGTTGAATAACCCAAATACGTTATCATAAAATATAATACAATGACCATTGGCCAGATACATGTAAAATCAAATGACATACATGAAAGTCCTTTGAATTTGGCTCAATATATTTACGGATGTTGAGAGAAGTATATGGATCTTGCTGTTCCTATACGAGACAAGGCTAGGCTACCTTCTTTAGAAAATCCTGTCTTTCGGATGAGCATTCAACCCGAGACTCCGTCTTTCTATGAATTAATTTGCTGAAAACGACGTAAAACTCCATTCAATTCAATCGAAATAATTTTAATATATCTACAGTGATGGGGTATTATTGCGGAGGTTGTTCAGAAGCTTCTGATGAAGTACGCCGAGAATTTAGAGACTAGAGACCATCGTGAACAGAAGGACGTATATGTTGATGGAAAACATAAAAAAGAGTTACATGGATCTTGCTAAGACCGTTCTTGATCTGACTGCGTGTAATACAATTCTCTAATGCCAAAATGGATCCTTCTTCACATCAATACTTAAAATTAAACAAAATAAATCTAATTTTGTTATAGTAAAGGAGGCAACTTTGCGGAGGTTGTTCAGAAGCGTCTTATGAAGTACGCCCAGAATCTAGAAAAGATCGTGAATAGACGGACACAGATGTTGATGGAGTAATCCGAGTCTTCTCTGATGTAAATACGCTCTTTGATATTTTGATTTTTCGCTATTTACGAAAAATAGCGAAAAATCAAAATATCAAAGAGCGTATTTACATCAGAGAAGACTCGGATTATTGATGGAGAACATATAAAAGAGGGACCTTGATAAGACTGTTCTTGATCAGACTGCGCGTAATGCAATTTCCTTAAGCCAAAAAGGTTCCTCCTTCATCATTAAAAGTAAACAAAATAAATCTAATTTTGTTACAGCGAAGGAGGTAACTTTGCGGAGGTCGTTCAGAAGCGTCTAATGAAATACGCCGAGAATCTAGAGACAATCGTGAACAGACGGACACAGATGTTGATGGAAGAGAAGCAGAAAACAGAGATGTTGTTGTACAGAATGCTGCCAAAGTAGGTGAAATAATCAACCACATAGCAATACTAGTAAATATACTGACCATGATATCAATAATAATGACATCGATGATAACGAAAATAGAAAATATGATAACGAAAATAGAAAACAGAAATGTTACTCTTCATAATGCTGCAAAAGTAGGTGAAATAATTGTGTTCATTTAAGGAAGTTCACCCCTTATGAGATTAACACGACAACGGATATTCTTTTTGCGACGTCGTTAAAGTGACATTTCACGATTACTTTTACATAAATTTGACTTTTATTCTATCTGAAAGAGCATGTTTTCTTATGAAAATTCTGAAAATTTCAAGCCAAAATATTAAACCGTTTAGAAATATACATGTATGTTTTTGTGCTAATATTAAACAAATTGTTGTGGACAGTTCAGATTTATATAGAATTTGTCAATTCTGTCTCAACTTTGAAGGCGTATTTTTCGCTTATAGATAACAACTTCAAATCAAAGTGCTGTAAGCACTATAAACTGCCTGCTTTGGATATTAGTGAAGATGGAAATTCACATATTCTTGCTACAATGGCAACCAGCCATGTATAGTAAATATATTACAAATGCATGTGGATACTGTCCAGCAAGATTAACCCGAGACATCTGCATATGTAATGACCCCACTTCGGCAATGTTTTGTTAAGGCACTCAACTAACGGACTTTGCACACGAAAATTAAGTTGTCCCGGGTTAATTTGGGTGGCCAATAAATATATGATTTGTGTACATAATAAAATAGAAAATATTGAGGCTAAAAAGAAAATGCTGTATTGTTAAACCAAAGTGGCCGTGCGCTGTGAATATTTATAAACACACATAATCGTCTGCAATATTTATAATAATGAGCGCAAGGTAACTTTGGTTCAACAATACAGCATTTTCTTCTTTATCATCAGTTTTTCCCAAGGCATTTCTATAAGGGATGTCAAAACCAGGCCTTTTTTGGAAAGGATTAAACCTATACTCCTCTAATACCCTTAAAATCACCAAACATCATAATTTAGACTGGTCCAAATTGAAAGATTGTGCAGACGACAATATCAGGTAAATGAAACTTTACGTAATATTTGGCCTTTCTGTGTAGAAAACATTGTGGGAAATGTGTAATGATTCATCCTTGATATTCTTAGTTTTTATTTTCAATATCTGAAAATAAAACTCTAAATGTTTACTTGTGTGATAATCATTGCTGCACTCATTTAGAACTGATGTTGGTCAACCATTGTCTAAAATGCCACAATGTTTTGTTTTTTTTTTTGTTTGTTTGTTTTTTTCAGAGCCTAAGCTCATTTGTAGTTGCTTCAATTTAGCTCAATAATTGTCTCAACGTAAAAACAAGATGTTTTTGTGATCCCGAAATGAACGGAATGTAACTTTGACCAGTATGATAGGAAAGTGTTGGAATGTTAAGGTTTTTAACCTTATCCCAAAAAAGACCTGGCCCCGGTTTCTCGAAAAAAACTTAAGTACGTTCTCATGCTCAAATCTGAGCACCGTGCTCAAATCGCACGAAATCCACGTGAACTTCATTCGAATACTCTTCAACGTTGGAGAGTATCCCTTTGAAGTTGAGCATGTTCTCATGAGAATGTACTTAAGTTTTTTCGAGAAACCGGGGCCTGGTTTTGACGTCCCTAGTGAAAATGCTTGGGAAAATATTGAATCAAAAGAAGAAACTGTTGATAACCAGCAGTTTCTCCTTTTGTCTCAATATTTTCTGTGTTATCTTGTACACAAATTCTTTCTATAACAACATGCCTTTTGTTGTCTGCAGCAGCTTCCAAATTGTAAGACCCTAAATTCTTGTCCTTTGGGAAAGACAAAATGTGTTTTAGGGTTGTCAGTTCTATGACCGTTCGAGAACAAAAAAAAGCAGTAATATTGTAACTGCTACAAATTTATAACACAGTTAACCTATTTTACAGTTCGATTCCTTTTCTCGACCGAAAAGCTTGAAAGACACACTAAAAATACTAATTGGTAATTACTAAATATGAAAATTACATCAAATTTTGTATAATCCTATTCCTTATTTGTCGCAAAAGTGCATGACACAGAAAAAAATTGTAGATTGTGACTGAAAAGGCAGTTTCTGCGGTGTTTGCCTTTATCACATAGCTCACACGCAAAATGTAAGTGTCCAGCTTGGTTAGCATGACCACGTGATAATCATAACAAATTTGATTGGTTGTCAGCCCTACCACTGTAAATGACCGAGAACAGTTTACCTATTGTACGTTTCAACTCCTTTACTCAACCACAAAGTTTGTTATTAACACTGAAAACACTAACTGGTAATTACTAAATGCGAAAATGAGATCAAAGTTTGTATTAGCCACTTCTTTATTTGTCGCAAAAGTAAGTGAGATAAAAAAAAAAGTTAGTACATTGTGACTGAAAAGGCCGTTTCTTCGGTGTTTGAAAACACATAGTTTGGCTCGAACACGGTGCTCAGCGGATAAAGAGAAAATGTAATGTGTCCAACTGATTGGTTTGTTGAAAATCCGAGCAGTAATATTGTAACTGCTATAAATGTATTATACAGTTAACCTATTGTACGGTTCAACTCCTTTACTCAGCCGAAAAGCTTGTTATAAACACTGAAAATACTAACTGGTAATTACTAAAAGCGAAAATTACATCAAATTTTGTATTAGCCTCTTCTTTATTTGTCGTAACAGTAAATAAGATAAAAAAAAGTTTGTAGATTGTAACTGAAAAGGCCGTTTCTTCGGTGCTTGAAAACACATAGTTTGGCTCGAAGACATTGCTCAGCGGATAAAGGTAAGTTTGCAGTCTTTTCAACATATAGACTGTCGAATTTGCAGTATTATAACCTGCCTGGCAAGCCAGGCAGTTTAAAAACTGATAGCGTTTCTATGCATTAGAATAAACAATCTTTGCATCAAGACATACTTTTAAAAAATGAAATCAATGTGAAATGTCACTTTAACATTCGTTACGTATACGAACCTATTCGGGTGACGAGGTAAACATTATGCAGTGTCCCGATTCACCGTCGAATGTTTACCACGTCACCCGAACAATAAGCACGGGTTCATGCAACATAGCCTCACGATTAAAGGGGCTCATACTAGGTTCTTCATTGATGAAAGCAACATGGGGACAGTCAGATTTTGCATTTTTGTGTGGTGCATTTTATTATCTAGCACCAAAAAATAGAAAAAAATAGAGCTAGAACCAAGTTTTCACTATCTATTCAATAATTCTCACTATAAATATTAAGTGCGGGCAGGGTTTTGATATAGATCTACAGACTTTTTTAGAAGAACCAAATGAACTTGATTTGAAATTTACTTGGACAGAGATAATCTTTCTACACAGTCTATATTTCTTGAATATTTTCTACATGTTTTTACGTCCGACGACCTAGCACCCTTTTACGATTATCCACCCATTGGTATGCGTTTCATGTCAAAAAGCATATTTACAACGACAGGAATATAACATGGGACCAATGACCCCATGGGTCCGACGTGCTGCCAACTGCGCATTGGTCACGACAAACTTGGAGCAGGAACACAAAATTATTTACAATAGGGAACGATTTTATCCAGTTATTGACGGCGAGATTTGACCCGGCAGAGCAGACCAAGCGGAAAGGTCAACAGACTTATGGCTTAATTCATGAAGCTTACTCTTACTTATTTGAAGTTACCTCAAATAAATTTGCACGAGTTTCTTACAGTTTATCGTGCAGCCAGCACGATGTTTTCATGAGAGTTCGCTTTTGAGGACAGGTTGGTATTCAAAGACATAAGGAGGGTTCGAAGCGACTTAACTAAGTTAGGATTTCTCGAGGCGAGAAGGTCGAACCTTGAGCTAAACTCATGCTTATTTTCTCCTACATTTTACGGATTTTTGAAAGAAAATTTGCTGGAATTCATGTTTTCGAAACATATTCTTCCATTAAATCAAGTTTTTGTGATATGAAAGTAAAATTAACAATTTTTGAAAATGCCCAAAACGCTTCTTCTTTTGGCACCTTTTTAATTTTCATTCTAATTGTTTAATTTTAGACAAGTCCTATTTCAAATGTGCGGCAACTAACATTATGAATAAGACAAAAATGATATCGGAAAACTTTAAGAGAAAAGAGGAAATTGTTGATGATCAGAAGTTTCTCCTTTTCATCGATATTTTCTATGCTAGATCTATAACCCAATCATTTCCTTTTTATGCATCAAATATCTTGTCATCTATAACAGCTATCAACATTCAATTGAATGATTCTAACGTTATCAGTGGAGTTGTGATATTCGGCTATTTTGTGAAAACATTATAAGAAAAGACGCGTATTTTAAAACCGCATAATAATTCTTTTCCATTGAAGTTTTCAGAAGCATTGGTCAGAGGATTAAAATTTCGTATTTTGCCCAACGGATTTATCTATGATGACATGAACAACATTTCCTAAAAAAATAGTTTATCTATGAAAATCACTTGAATCAAGCGATGTTTCGACGAAACGGGTATGCAGAGTTGTAAAAGATTATAACAAATTAAGAAAAGGGTTAAGAAACATTTCCTCTAAAAAGAAAAGAAGGATTTTGACTGTGAATACTACTTTGTTACTGAGTCTTTCTGGTCCGGGGATCCCGTGCTAACGGCGTAATCAGTAACTTCAGGCGTCCTTTGTTGAGTTTGACTGAAGTTTGAGTCAAGTAAATGTTCATGAATTAAGCCATTATCGTCCAGGGATGATAAGTATGCCGGAATCCCTCGTGATTTGCCGAACACTTCGCATGCTTCGCTATTTACAGCTAATAATCACATTATTCAACGACTTAACAGTATTTGCACGAGCATACATTTGTCGCGTCATCTTAAAATGGTAATTGGTAAAATGAATATGTAAAAATGACGATGCCAAAAATACCGGTCAGCCTGTGCCATCTGTGCGGTATGACCAGGATGTGAACTGTATTTGAATATTTTCATTTTTGGAGATTATGCCTATTTTAATGATTATCTTTACTGAAAATTTCGATCCAAACGGACCACGGTAGCTTAACATTTTTATTTTACTAGATTAGATGAAATCTTATTTTCAAATGGCGGCACAATGTTGCATAACGGATACAGTGCACGCTTTTAAGTAAATTAACGACGGACCATTCCCATCTAAAACTGGACAGTAGACTTTTCCACTTTTGAGTACAGTTAAGGTCACTCTGCCGGGTCAATTATTTTTCTCTATAACGGTGACTTAATTTCGGACAAACAATCGTATTTTCGTCGGTGTTGTTATAAAATCTCGTAACTACGGCTTGAGTGTGTTGTTATAAAATCTCGTAACTACGGCTTGAGTAAAGCCGTAGTTACGAGATTTTATAACAACACCGACGGTTTATCAATACATAACGGCAAACCAAGTGTATTTAACCTTTTCCCAAACAGCAAAATTTTAGGTTGATCCACTTCCATGGTGGGGATTGTTTATGCTGGGATTGATAACGAATACGGACAAAAATAATCTCGAATCTTGTCAAATATTTTGCAATAACTCATTTATTTCTTTGTCGATTTTCAAAGGGTTGCATGTACCCCGCCTTGAAAAACCCTTTCCTCGGATACATGGATTAATTGTGGTATCCTTTTAGTTTTTCCAAAAATTGATCCCAACTGACCAGAAAACGAAATGATAACGACTACGGCAAAATAAGCCACGCTTCAGGTAGGAAATTGTGCAATAATTTTCTTATTTCTATGTCAATTTTCAAGCGGTTTGTTGCATGTACCCCGCCTTACTGAGCGCTTTCCTCAGGTGTATTATTGAAAACTCCCCATATTTTCCCCAAAAATTGACCGAACTGACCTGAAAAACGATCAGATTTTTTGTCGTTTTTCTGGTCGGTTGGGATCACTTTTCGCAAAAAGTACAAAAAGGTTTCGCGTAAAGCATACATCGGAGGAAAGAGCTCAGAAATAAGGAAGTTATTGCAAAATGTCTTACCTGAAGCGAGGCAAATTTGTCCGAAGATTTACCCATCCCAGCATGCACAATCCCCACCGTGACTTCAGAAACTGCCACAAATGACGAAATGGAAGTTATTGAAGATAAAATGTGTGTAAGATATGGCATAGAAAATATTGAGACAGAAGGAGAAACTGCTGGTTATCAACAGTTTCTTCTTTTGTTTCAATGTTTTCCCAATCCTTTTCTATTAGGGACGTCAAAACCAGGTCTTGTTTGGGAGAGGGTAAAGCACAAAATGCATTGCTATTAGCAATAAATCATTATTATTCCGCATCACAATTTCTCATTGCACATTCAACAGGTTCAGGTCAAAATTTACGGACAATATCTTCCACAGGTCGGTTGCTGACAAACTGAAGGCCGGTTTTCCCGTGCACCCCGAAGAGTTCGAATCTGCAACAGTATACTTCTCGGACATCGTGGGGTTCACAGCTATCGCCGGCGAGAGTACGCCCATGCAGGTCGTGGACTTTCTCAATGATCTGTACTCTAAACTAGACGCACTCATAGGCAAATATGACGCTTACAAGGTAAACAAATGACTGATTGCCGCTGTCACCCAAAATACAAATTGACCAATGAAATCACGGGCTGTAATCACATGGATTTGTTATGATATACTTATTTAGATATAAAAGAAATTCCCTCAGTTCCATTTGACCATGCTGGGAGTATTCGCTTCACTTTTCACGAATGTTCTCTGCTCTGACAAGCAGTTGATTTGGTTTGTTTATTGGGGTTTTACACCGTTTTCAACTGCTATGGTCATATGGCGGCGACTGGAGCACCTATATAACCATGGATTCCTGTTGTTTCTCATACCAGTACTACCACAACACACTAACCGAGCCTCCAGAAATAATGAAAATGAATAGCTTTGGGAGAACAATGTGATTTACATATCTAAGTAAATGTACATCCTCCAGCTCGTTGAAAGTATTCGAACTTACCTAATTTTTTGTATGCAATGCCTACAATTTAGAGTGTAACTGTGTAAGGTTTGTTTGGTTTCTCTAAGAGATCATGTTGTTGGCCTCTTATCTCATCAGACATTATTGTCTCATTATTTTAAATAGTATGTTTTATTTACCCATTGTCATACGGCAAATTATAGGTTGGTCCAAATTTAAGGTGATGCAGGCGACAATTTCAAAGAAACAAAATTTTAAAATGTATTTTTTCTATCTGTCGTTGAGAAGAAAAGATTGTGGAATATAAAGAAATTGCTTGTCACAAGCCAGGGCCGTAGGAAGCAATTTCATATTGGATTGGCCGAAGCCCCTGAGTCTGAATATTGAGGGGGGAGGGCGAAATTGGATTTTCCCTAAATTTTTTCAGAGTAAAATAAGGAAAATTCGGCCAACTTTGGGATGGGGCTCAGCCTCTCCCCCTTCCCTAGCTCCCCTGTTCCTATGGGCCTGCAAAGAATATCTTTATTTGCCATGATGTCTTCTAAAGAAATTATCTTGTGGGGCGTCAAAAGAGACATTGAGTGGGTTAATCTTGCGTCGTTCCCGTGTACAGGTGGAGACTATTGGTGATGCATATATGGTGGTGAGTGGAGTACCAGTCAAGAATGGAGACCAACATACCGGTAAGTCTCCGTCTTTTGTCTTACTTTGATTCGTGATCATTTACTGCATACGATTTTACATGAACAATGTCAGTTTTAGTAGTTATATTACTACACTTTCAGTAGTAAATAGTATTCGTTGGTAATTTTTTTTAAAATAAGTGTTATCCATATTTGTATAATGTAGGACATCCGTTTGCCAGTGTTCAATTCGTTTTGTTATATGTCGTGCCTATTTTTGATTTTGGTTAAATTCGAATTTGGGCAAATCCTTACAGAACTCATTTGTTCAGTTTCGAAATAGGGCTAAATAGCATATTTATTATTATTTGGAGGTAGATCAATCCGTTTTCTGTACAGAACTCGTCTTCAGAAATATTAGGTTTTGTAGAGGGATCTTAATCAACACATACGAAATTATATTGAGCTTGTTTTATTTCAATAAATGTTCGGTACCGAATAGCCAAAGTTCCGTACCGACCTGAATCATAATTTTGAAAAAGGACGCCCAGTTTCGAATTTAGGCAAAGTTCCGTGCCCTATTTAAAACTCGGGCAAAAAGAAACATACACAGAAAAGCATGCACTACATATACACCTGACCAAGGTTCAACTCCAAGACTTACACAGTCGAATGCTGATTCCTGCTATTCGAACATCTTATATGCGTCAATTATTGACATCTCGCAATGTTCGATTATACTGTCGTCCTGTGTTTTCAGCGATCATCGCAGACATGGCACTGTCTATCAAGGAGACTGTATGTAGTTTTCACATACAACATTTACCGAGCAAGGTTCTGCAGTTACGCAGCGGATTTCATACCGGACCATGCTGTGCTGGTAAGTTATTTAAACAGGTCCGTAGGAACAGGGGGCTAGAGGCTTAGGGGGGGGGGGGGGCTTAGCCCCCAAAATTGGCCCAAAATGCCGATTTTTTTTTATTTTACACTGAAAATTTGGACAAAATCTAATTTAGCCCCCTCCACAAATATTCAGACACAGGGGCTTGAGCCCACCTAATATGAAATAGCTTCTTACGGGCCTGAATTTATATATATATATATATATCTTCTAGATTGTTGAACATCTCGAGCATGCTTACGAATAAAATTTATAAGTACTGTTGTATTTTACACGTTTGATATTTGTACCACGCAATGGTCAATTGATAACGACTACGAACAAATTTTCCCCCATTCAGGTAAGGAATTGTCCTATAACTTTCTTACTTGTGAATCAATTTTCCAAGCGGTTTGTTGCATGAAGAATCCTTTAACATTCACGAAAAATGACCGGGATCAACTTTGGGTAATAGTACAAACAGTTTTCAAATACTTTGTGCTTTATGAACATTATTTATTTTCAATGTTTTCTCACTAGGTGTTGTGGGACTGAGTATGCCGAAATATTGTTTGTTTGGAGATACAATAAATGTGGCCAGTAGGATGGAATCTCACGGAGAAGGTAGGCATGACACAATTAAATTATGTAAAATTGAACATATTAAGATAGTCTACCCCTAATGAGGTGCACGCGATGTCGAAATTGTTCGGGCGATGTCGTAAATATTCGGCGGTGGAACATTCCACCGCCGAATGTTTACGACGTCACCCGAATGGGTTCTGATGGATGGAATCAAACGCAAAAGGTAGGCAGGACACGCATATACAAATACTGATAACATTTGGCATCGTGCGCGCCATTTTTATTATTGAGTGTACTGTTTTCGAACGACCGCCAATACAAATTGTCTGTGCAAGGACACTAGCTAAAATATACATTTTGTAATATACAATGCACTTGTTCTTGCTCGAAACATGATGTTATTCACAACTCATTATTATACATATTAATCCTTGGTGGCAGTAGGACTCAATCTAAACATCTTTTTAAAAGACAACCATACTATATGTATACCAGACAATTTGGGAGGGAGACAGAAATCCTCAAATATTCATATTTCATCGGAAAACCGTTTACCGTATTTATTCTAATAAGGGATGTAAGCTTGAAGAAAGTTTCATGTTCAAACTTATTTATCCATTCCCCCATATAGACGATTTAAACGTCCTAAAAGAAAGGGGGTTTTTGAAAACATTGTGAAAAATGAAGAAATTTCTTGTGACTAGCAGTTTTGTCATTTCCTTAAATGTTTTCTAACCATAAAGTCTAATTCACCAAATATTGTCGTCTGCAACAACTTTCAATTAGAACCAGTCTAAAGTTTTGCCGTCTAAGTCAACCCTTATAATAGTCACGTGACGCTAGAATCATTCGGGTGATGTCGTGAACATTCGGCGGTGGAACTTTCCATCGCCGAATGTTTACGGTGTCACCCGAATGGATTCGAAAAAGTAACGAGTGTTGACGACGTCACACGAAATATTCCGATGTCGCGTGAATCTCATTAGAGGTACTCTACCTAATGGATTAACTGACTGCATCATTTCGCACTAAAGGTCAGAAGATCCACATCAGTCATCAGGCCTACACACAGCTCATACAGCTAGGATCTTACACGTGTGAACTCAGGGCAGAATTAGATATTAAAGTGAGTACAACCATATTTTCGTCTAAACATATATGCAAGCCCGTAGGAACAGGGGGTAAAAAACTGCCAAATTTTCTTTATTTTACACTGAAAATTCAGTGAAAATCCAGTTACACCCCCCCCCCCCATATTCACTCGGGCTTAAGCTACCCCAATATCAAATTGCTTCCTACGGGCCTGGTATGTTTATAATTATACACTTTTTTCATAATCATTTTTTTTTTCGTTTTGTGCATCTTTTTACCTGTTTTATGATAAAAAAAAACAACATCGTTAAGCAATGTACCAAGGTCATGGGCATTCGTCAAACTCGAAAGTCATGTTACCGGTATTGTTAAATTATGTCGTTTCCTTGACTTTGGAATACCCTATACATTTTTGTCACATTTCGATGGTTTTCTACAAAGACCTCGTAACTGCAACAGAAACAAGTTGCAGCTACGAGGCTTTTTGTAGAAAAGCGGCACTTTGTTATTATTCAGGGTAAAGGTAAGATGAAGACGTACTGGTTGACAGGAGGGCCGGGTAGAAAGGGGTCGACAATACCGACCATCCAGGCCTCACCGGTCAAACTCAAGCCTGTGGGAGGACCAGACACGGCAGGGTCTGCTGCACCGACCAAACCGATCACACGGTCCAAGTTCGAACCACGCAATCCGATCACAGTGACGGAACTGTGTGGATAGCAACAAAAACACAGTGTCGTCGCTTTTCATAGAAAACCTCGTAACTGCAGCTTGTTTTAAGCTGCAGTTACGAGATTTCGATGAAAAGCAGCGATATGCGGGATTTTGTAAATCGTCGGTGCTATTGAAAAATCCCGTAACTCCAGCTTCTAGATCAAGCTAGAGTAACGATGTTTTGCACTAACACCAACGAATTGTGTCTTACAACACTTTCTGTGTGTCCGTCCAAAATTCAGTGACTATTGCTCGTGTATGCTACAGTATTGATGTATTGTCTATTATGTTTGTTTGTACTTGGAAAAACTTAACATTGACCATTCCCTTTAACCATAAGTGATATCGATAGCATTTATATTTTACATATCGTCGCTTTCCTTCAAAAACGTAGTTACTACAGCTTAATTATACCCCCACAACAAAGTTATGGAGGGGTATACTGGAATCAGGTTGTCCGTCTGCCCGTCCGTCTGTCTGTCCGTCCGTCTGTCCGTCCGTCCGTCCGTGGACATAATCTTGTGTCCTCTTCTCCTCCCACAGTTTTTGACCAATTTTTTTGAAATTTTATCAGGATGTTCCCTATCATATGAAGTTGTGCACCTGTAATTATCATCTTGATCCAGTCATTAGTTTCAGAGTTATGCCACTTTGAAGTTTTTAAGGGGGTGGGGGGTGGGGGTGGACATAATCTTGTGTCCTCTTCTCCTCCCACAGTTTTTGACCAATTTTTCTGAAATTTTATCAGGATGTTTCCTATCATATGAAATTGTGCACCTGCAATTTTCATCTTGATCCAGTCATTAGTTTTAGAGTTATGCCACTTTGAAGTTTTTAATGAGGGGGGGGGGGGGAGTAGTCAAAATTTACAATTTCGTTTCCGTGTTCTAATTTGAGAACCGTTTGACCTAGGATCATGAAACTTTACACAGTTGTTGCCCATGACCAGTGGAGGTGCCCTATTGTTTTGAGGTCACCAAGGTCAAAGGTTAATGTCACAGTTGGACTTTGTTTAAAATCCATTTCCATGCTCTAAGTCAAGAACATTTTGCTCGATAGCACTTTTTCAGTGACAAGGCCCTAGTGGGGGGTATTCGTCCGCTTTGCGACAGTTCTAGTTTAAGTTGTAGTTGCAAGGTTTCCGAAGAAAATCAGAGAAACTTTAGTTTGATATCAGAAACAAGGGCAAATACCGTTAGTCAAGGCCAATGTCAGACATTTATGATGACTGTGGAGGTATTTTTGTATCAGAAACAGGCTTTATTTTTGGAGTTTTGTTATTGTTGTTGTTGTTGTTTTTCAAATCTGTTATTCTGTTAAATATGAATGAAATGAAATTAAGAATATCGTCGCTTTTCAACAAAAATCTCGTAACTGCAGCTTTTTTAAGCTACACTTATGAGGATTTTGTTGAAAAGCAGCTATATTTCGTTGATTACAAACGACACTTTAGTTAGGTTACATTGTATTCATGTTCTTGGAAGACATACACACTTTCCGACTTTGGTGAATCAAATCTGATCTCTATGTCATTCATGCCCCTTTCGTTTCTAATATGGACTAGTTAAACCATCATTAAAACCATGGCTACTTTTGACTTCCATTTTAAAGAACAGCTTGAAAGACACGAATAGAAAAGGAGCAAAATCTGATAAACTTGAATTTCTCCTTCTCTCAATGCTTTCTATGCAGCAATATGTTTTTGCATATTGTTTGAAATGTCAGGGATATTTCCCTGATAGGACATTTGAAAAAATGCTTGATTGAAGCTTTTGAAACGTTAACCTCTGAGGTCAATGTCACCAGGTCAAAGGTCACGATTCCAAGTTTAATGTCTTGGTATGAGGTATCCATGTGTAAAGTACCAATGTTCTACATGTTAAAGTTCTTCGATCAAAGATCAGACGCGCGTTCTCTAGAGCGATTGTTTTTAGATATATTGAAGATGTTTTAAGATAGAGCGTTGTTTAGAGCAAAACTTTTAGCAGCTCAATGAGAGACGCACTTACTGTATGTCTCATGCGGAACCCCTATGTTAATTCTGTAAAAACAATATCTGAGCTAATTGACCGAGTTGTTCCAAATGCCCCATAATTCAAAGACATCTTTGTTCCGAATGTTCCGTACTTGATGACGTCTTTAGTATAAAGCATGGAGTATGCGAAATACTTTGGTCATAAACTCGTCTTTAAAACGCTTCATCCAAAACATCTTAAGAAATCTTGAAAATCTCGCGCTAAAAAAAACTTTAAAAATTTTGTCTAAATAATCGACGAAGATGACGACGACAATGGCTGTGACATTAGATCCCTAGACATAAAGTCCGTGGTCGCTAAAAGGGGGCTAAGAATTTGTCAAAAGAACATAGATCTATACAATAATAATAATTAACGAATTTGTTTATTTTCCAAACATAACGATTTACAAATATATGAATTTTACAACTGTATGAACATTTATACTACAATTGGATTAAAATTCGGCTTGAACTTTTCTTTTTTCTTTATAGATAACAATGATTATTACAATCAGGTGCGTAGTCAGGGTTTCAAAAAGTTCCGAGAGGGAATGGTGCAGCAGGGGGTGTCCCCCACCAATGGTAGGAAAAGGAAAGAAATCGCTCGAGACGAGAAATGAAATTATTTCTCTCCTTTTCCTACTGTATTTCAATGGCTATATTTATTTCAAATCAGTTTTGTTTAACATGTTTAACCTTTTCCCAAACGGAAAGTTTTAGGATGATCCACTTCCAAAACTGCCACAAATGACAAAATGGATGTTGTTAAAGATGGGATTTGTGTAAAATATGACATTGAAAATATTGAGACAAAAGGAGAAACTGCTGTTTATCAGCGGTTTCTTCTTTTGTTTCAATGTTTCCCCAAGCCTTTCTATTAAGGACGTCAAAATAAGGTCTTGTTTGGGAAAGGGTTAATATACATTGATAATGACGGGACCAGATTTTCTTCAACTTATCCGATGTCGACATAACGAGTATCCACTGTATATTATCCGGTATATGTAGGTGGCGGGGGCGGGTATACAGGATCGCCGTATGGTGGGGGCTGTGGCTGTGTGGGCGGGGGATACATTTGACCTTGACCTGGGGTCATCCCGTATCCCTGTGTGTAGGTCGTGGTTTGGAACGTCTGCACTGTCGGCCGACTCACTGTGGTGGTCGTAACTGAAAAACAACGATCAAAATAAAATATCTTAAATTTTAGGACCTAAGCCTTTCCCAAAGAAGAACTGGTCCCGGTTTCTCAAATCTGAGCACCGTACTCAAATCACACGAAATTCACGTGAACTTCAATCGAATACCATTCAACGTTGGAGAGTATTCTATTGAAGTTGAGCATATACTCATGAGTATGTAGGCCTACTTAAGTCTTTTCGAGAAACCAGTGCCTGTTTTGAAAATGCTGAATTTCAGTACATCTATTTCTTATTTCTATTCCATCATAGGTCTTTTGTACTTTCTTTATTTTTCTTTGTCTTAATGTTTTCCCATAGATTTCGTTTATTAGGGATATCTAACCTCGCCCCGGTATCTCGAAAAAAACTACGTTCTCAGACACACGAAATCCACGCGAACTTCAGTCGAATAGGAGTCTACCCTTCAACGTTGGAGAGTATTCCATTGAAGTTGAGCATATACTCATGGGTATACATGTACTTTTAATTTTTTTTTTTTTTTTTTTTCGAGAAACCAGGGACTGATCTTCCCCCCCCCCCTTTTTTTTTTTTTATGGAAAATGATAAATGCTTCACAATAGGTGTAATATGGGTGAAATAGGTTTTATTTCCGCGGGACATGACTGCAAATCGTCGCTTTTCAACAAAAACCTCGTAACTGCAGCTTTAAACAAGCTGCACTTACGAGGTTTTTGACGAAAAACATCGAAATGTAACGTTAACGTAATCTGTAAAGTCAATAGTTGGCCAGTTATATTATTCTGACTAAATAAACTTTCTGGTATTGACCGGTTGATTTGAGCCAGAATTTGGGAAAAATGGTCCTTATACCATTTAACAATTCCCATTCTGTTCAAGTTAATTTTCTTTTGTATTAAAAGCTTTGGCAGGCAATATAGACTAAGATCAGCCTGCACAGACGTGCAGTCTGATCTTAGTCTACACTGCCTGCTTTCTACTGAATTGCTGTGGCAAAAAAATGAGATAGATTTATTGAAAAGTTTAAAATCTAAACTCAGCAGGACAAGGGCTAAGATTAACATTAATTTAACATGGATACAGATCGGCGTGTTCCTAAGAGTAACCTTATCAGTACTCATGCCTTCTCTTACTTAAATTGATTAAATAAGTACATTTGTACTTAGATTAAAAATGGCTTGGCTTTTCCTTTTAATTACATTATTGTATTTCTAATGTTCCTTTTCTGTGATATTTTGTACCAGGCCCGTGGGAACAGCGCCCCCCCCCCCCCCCCACAAAGTTGGCCAAAAAATGCTGATTCTTCCTTATTTCACACTGAAAATTTTGGGAAAATCGTCGTCTGCATCAGCTTTCAAATTAAAGCAGTCAAGAATGAGTCTTTTTGGGAAAAGGTTAAAAGAAATGATAAACGTCATGCTAATAATACATCCAAAATTATAGCTCACAATAAATTACCTGGCAGATCATCTGTAGCTCTTAGCTAGATATGCTCTACCAGGTCATTTATCGTAAGCTATAAACGAGAATCGTTACAGTTTTTTTTTTTTTTTTTTTTTTTTTTTTTTTTTTTTTTTTTTTTTTTTTTTTTTTTAAGGGGGGACGCTCCAGTTTCATTAATTTTTCCCCGAAAACAGAATTTATTTATATTTTGTATGTTGAAATTACATATTATTACCAGTTGAAAAATAAAATAAAAATGGATGGTCATCGATCTTGTTTGAATTTTATAGGCATTCGTATCACATACCCCTACAGCGAAAAATTCACAATTTCTTGCACCTGTCCAAGGTCACTTAAATGCTAAAAGAAATGCGGTATAATCATTGTTTAGTCCCGAAAACGGATTTAACCATTTCCCAAACAAGGCCTGGTTTTGACGTCCCTTATAGGTTGGGGTTTGGAAGACATTGAGGCAAAAGAAGAACATGCTGGTAATCAGCACTTTCTCCTTTTGCCTCAATATTTTCTTAGCTATTATTGTACCGAAATCCAACATTGATTAGCATTCATTTTGTCGTCTGCAGCAGCTTTTGAATTGGACCACCTATTAATTTTGTTGTTTGGTAATGGGTTAAAGTAACGTGTTAAATTTAATAAGAACAGAAAACTCAAAATATGTGCATAAACGCGTAAATGTATAAAACAGCATGCTCACGTGTTTAGATAGATCAACGAAGCTGAAGTATTGTATGTCAAAATTTGCATATTTTTTTAAATTTTGAAAAGTTCCACATAATAGAATTTGATAAAACTCCCACATTTTATTAAGCAACAATACAATACAATACAATACAACATTTTATTCAATAATGAAGGCCACCGGCCTATAATAACATTTGTACAAACATTTACATAAGAGGGTGATAGGTGTTAGTTTTTGGAACTTTCTGAAATTGTTTAGGTGTTAATTTTGGAACTATCTAAAAATTCTTGACGAAAACTAAATGCTGATGATAGATATCTAGCTATACTATAAATTTGTTCATGACTATCAGTTGATAGAATTTTATAAGATGTAAATGATGTTCGATTTTGGAGCCATTTTGAAAGGAAAGATACTTTTCGAATAGGTTCGTAAAGAGCACAATGAAGAAATGTATTTCATCTTCGATCACATAAATTTTCTGTGTTACACAATACGGACAGTATCTTAAATCCCTGTCAATTGCTAAATGTCTGCCTTTTTCTATCATTAAAGTATGTCCAGAACATCTAAAATTAGCCAAAGTTCTTTTCAAAGTGAAATTCAATTCTAACGTTAAATACGTTTCAACGTTTATTTGTGATTTAAAATATTGATAATGAATGCCTTTCGATGATGACTCGATATCATGATGCAATTTTTGCGAATAGCAATCAATAAGCCTTTGTTTAAACTTTGATAAAAATATTGCTTCATCTCCAACCTCTTGAGCGAGCCATACATATCCAAAACCAAAGCTATAAAGTAGTTGTTTTATGGATGAAGCCCATGTGTATCGACCACTGTTGTCTAGTTGGAAAAGCATGGTATAGCACTGCTTTGGGTATCTGTGCTGCTGAAGACGAAGTAGTCTAAGCCAATATTTAACACAATTATGCATGTAAAATGTACATAATGGCAATCTGCCACATTCACTCAAGGCAAGCGCATCAGGACATTTTTGGTATAAAAAGCAGTATCTTTTACAGAATTGAATATGAACCTTTTCAATAGATTTGTTATAGGTATGACCCCAAATACTTGAAGCATAGCATAATATAGGCTTAATAGTAGCGTCAAATATTTTAAAGATATCGTTTGGCATCATATAACCGAACTTTTTTTGTATCTAAAGATACTGTAACTGGCTTTAATTGCTTGCTTGGACAATTTATCATGTGTAATAGACCATGACAGTTTAGGTGTGAAGTAAACACCGAGATACTTGTAGAAAGACACAATTTCTATTGGTTGCCCGTCAAGGTGCCAACGTTCTGATTGTTTAACGATACCACCGTTTCTAAAAACTAAAATTTTTGTCTTGTCTAAATTAATTTTTAATCCCTTATCTTTAGTATATTGTGATATACAATCAATTTGTTTTTGCAGGCGTAGGGTAGTGTCTGAAAAGCTAGAAATGTCGTCTGCAAACATTAAGGCATACAGCTCATTTATTTCATTTGAAATGAAAATTCCTTGATCACATGTGTTACGGAGGACTTCAATAAGATCATTAATAAAAATTGTGAAGATTTTTGGACTTGAATTACAACCCTGACGCGTTCCGATCTGACAGTCAAAATATTTTGTAAGCTTATCATCTATTTTTACACATGACTTTGTGGTTCTGTATACAGATTTTAACACAGTAAGATATTTCCCATTAATGTTAAGCTTTTCTAAGGATTTCCAGAGTTGGTCATGTTGTACATTATCAAAAGCTTTTTCAAAATCGATGAAAATACAATAAAATCTCCCGCGCTTTTTTGATAGATATTTTTGTACTACAGCCATTAAATTGAAAATATTGTCGCATGTTGAATAGTTTTTTCGGAACCCTGCTTGTGATTCATGGATTATACAATTTTCTTCGCACCAGTTGCTTAAACGAGAATTGAGAATACTCATAAAAATTTTACTTATTGAGTCAATTAGCGAAATTGCTCTGTAATTGCTTGGGTCATCTATGTTTCCACTTTTATGTATAGGGGTAATGATACTTTTCCCCCACTCTGGGGGAAAGTTTCCTGTATCAAAAACTGTATTAAATAGATTATTAAGGTATGGCAAAATAATTGAAAGAGTGCTTTTGAACATTTCTATATTTATTCCATCTGGTCCTGGAGATCGATTATTGTTTATTTTATTTACACTGTGAAT